>WTSP01014380.1:0-12016 GCA_025331215.1 Actenoides lindsayi | reverse complement strand
TTGGAAACCCCTCCAGGGATCACGGGGACTCCACCACTGCCCTGGGCAGCCTGGCACAGCCCTGGACAACCCTGGAGTGGAAGAAATTGTTCCTCAGCTCCAACCTGAACCTCCTTGAGGCCATTTCATCTTGTCCTGTCCCTTGTTCCTTTGGAGAAGAGCCCAACGTCACCTGGCTCCAATCTCCTGTCAGATGACTTCACATGCAATGAGGTTCACCCAAAACAGCAGAGATCCAGGAATTTCCATAGCTATTGATTCACAGAGATGAAATGTGTGTCTATATAGAAGAAACATAACAGGAATTCAGAAAAATGGGTCACTCACAGCTACCTACTCAAGTAGGTGTCTCAGGCACTGGAGCTACTATCTCATGTGGAAGAAAATATTCAACTCCGACTCAGAAACAACCAAGCTGTTAGAAAAAAAAAAATAATCCCCAATTCAGTGTGAATATATAAGCTCCAAGCTGTATAATTATTAACATTTCCTTTGGATCCAGTGAACTGCAGGACAGCATTCCTCTTGCAAGCATCCACCCTCAGATGTCCTGCACTGGGGCATCCCCCTCCACAGAAAAATGTTTCAGATGAGAAAGAGATTAACAAATGAAAAAGAATATCTCTTGGTGGTGAAGAGCAGCTCACTGTAACCTCAAGGACAACACAAGCAACTGGATTTGAGGAATGATGACCAAAAAACCCAGCACTAAAACCAGAACATGAGATGTCAGGTCTAAGAGAAACTGCTGGTCCTGAAACCACCCTCCCTTTGACCCCTGCAGGAAATTAAACCTTTGATAAATTTCCTTGAGTAAATTCTACTTACCTTCTGCAACACTCTTGTAATGAAAGCATTAAGGCAAAAAGATCTCTGGATCTTCTCAGACACATCTGAGCACATTACCAGACCTTCCATCCTGAAGTCAGCATGACCCTCTTGGTCCTCTGGGCTGTAAAGAAATCAACATAAATTGCAAGAGCCATCCTCTACCTCCCATGTGAAGTTTGCTTACCTAAAATAGGTAGGCAAACTCTAGGTAGACTTGTCTGCTAAGGCATTTGATACTTTTGAAAAGCAACCAGGCAGCCAGTGGATCTGCTGTGGGTTACTCCACTGCTGGGCTTTGTTTATGTAGAGGACCATATTGGCAGTGTCAGTCTCCACCTGAATATCAAGCCGCTCACTTCCCAGCCGGCCACACTTCCAAGACGTTTGCATGTTAACAAGAGTTCTTAGCAGACGAAGTGCCTGGAGGCACCGGAGATCTGAGCGCGTGCCCATCGCACTGTGCCAGCACCTGCTGCCGCTGCTGTCCTGGCAGGAGGCACAGCTGGGAAGGGAATGTCACTGAAGATGTTTGCTGGGTAAGGAATCCCTGCTGCAGGAAAACTAGACAGTAGTCTGTCCCAAACCCAGCAGCAGTTGCCTGTGTTCCTCAGCACAGAGGGCTTCAGGTGCAGTGTTTTCATACCCATCCGCAACAATATCTTGAGAGCTTTCCACTACTAAAAGTCAAATTCTCCGTGGGCAGAGCAGTGAGAGCTGTAGCAGATTCTCCCGAGATGGTTTCTAGGAAAGGGTCACAAAGGCAGCAGACAGAGGCTGGGGCAGTTGTAGTGCCAGGGCTGTAAAGCATGTGTTCTATCTTGGCATGTCCATGCAACTCAAAAACCTGCTGAGAGGGGAACTGCAGCGTGACAGAGCAGACAGACATCTCCCAGTGCTGTTTGGAGATCATCAGAATGACAGACTGGACTATAAGAAGCCACTGACACCACTGCAGGCAGCAAGCCATGCATCTGGAGAGGTTGGCGCTAGATAATCTTCAAGGTCCCTTCCAACCCAAACCATTCTGTGATGTTATAACTCTGTGAATTGTTTCTTTCTCTGAGCATCCTCTCTTGTGTATCCCTTGCTAATCCCATTATTACACAAATAAACTATCTGAAGATGACTGAAGTATTAACTAAACTGCACATGAGAGAAAAAAACCTGTCACTGACACCAGGATCTGGCAGAGTCACATGCTGAGCAGGAGCCCAACAGGCATAGACCAGGGAAACCCACCTGGTTACAGGTGGTTGGTGTTAAGAGGGGCAAGTGAAGATGGAGACGTTGATACAGAGGGTGTCACTACAAGGAGGACATGGAGCAAACTGCCGTGGTACTTGAAGCTCATTCACCACCTCCTTGCAGAGCTTGGTGGAAGCCCTAAGTTGTCTGACAACAAGACTTCCCAGAGAGTCTTCATTCTTAGAGAAGAAAATAGTCTCTGAGAGCTCCTTGAGACAGGAAGATGTGAAGGTGAAACTAAGGACTCTTGAGTCAGGTTTTAAGAGCACCTGTCAGGCTTGGACCTCTGCCTGGAGTGAGACTAAGGACACTGAAGGAGAGGACATCCTCCATCAGAAGCTGCATTGATCCCATTGCCAAAAGGACAAGATCAAAGTGGGACAAAGGAGAAGATCCTCTGGCTGTGCCACTGTGTGGAAGGAAAGCAGCTGTGACTTGTACCAGTGCGTGTCCTGCTTGGTAGGACAGGCAGGCTTAGAGGTGTGAGAAGACAGATCTCAAGGTGAGGCAAACTTTGAGGAAGAAATCCAACTCCCTTTAGTCAACAAGACTTGAAGGAAGGTGGTACATGGATTTTGCTTTCATGGCTGGATCCTCTCCTAACAGGACACTCCAGAATACAGAGGGCTGGGGACCACACCGCAGGGGGAGAGATGCAGATGCTACTTTCTTCTGCTGCCCCACAAAGGTCTTCTCTAGTATTGCAGTCAGGACCAAAAGGCTGTCCCCTGCTTCCAGGAGGAGCAGATTGAACACAGATGGATCCCCAGAAGTCAAGATTTCCCAGCCCTGAGTCAGAAAAATGGGACAGCCTCATGAACAACAGCAACCACCACCTCCTCCTCTTATTCTTGCTGCATGCCTGAAGGTTACAGCAACATGTGCATGTATGGGCATACATGCTCCTCCTCAAAGCAATGAGAGAAATGTGTCCGAGTCGAGCAAATATGTCTCTTGAAAGAGACAGGGTTTGAAGACCATATGCTTTGAGGAATTCATTGAAGGTGAAAAGGAGCAGGAAAAAATAAAATACAAACAAAAAGAAGAACTGAAACATCTAAAAAGGTTTCAAAGCAACTTGGGTCTAGAAACAAGGCTTGAAAAGGGATTCAAGCTGCAGGTGAAAACTCCCATCAAGCTAGGTACAGAGAAACTGGGAAGAGGAAACTCAGCATGTGCTCTATGCACAGAAAGGTGGAATGGGTGCTCCCAAGGGCTGTCAGGTGGGCTAAAGGTGTCTGGGTTTACTACATGACTGCAGCCCACAGGAACATGTGGGACAGTCACCCACAGAGGACACCATCTCAGAATTTCCTCATCCTTACAGATAAGCTTTGCGTAGGGCTCACTGTGCTTTGGGCATCCTAAAGCAGGACCTCAGTGCAGCCCAGTGCACTCCTCTTGTCACAGCAGGAACCTGTTGCACCAATGGCTCCTTGTTCTGGGAACATCCAGCAGTCCAGGTGTGGTTTATCTGATGTGCAAACAGCAGAACTCCTGACCAGGATAAGCCATTCTCTGTGCTCCACAGAGGTTGCGTGTCCTTTTAGTAAACTGAATTTCCTGAAAGCCACAAAATCTTGGGGGAAGCTTATTCCATCTGCATACGTTCCAGTCACAGTCTAACATTTTCCTTCAGTCTTTCTGATTATATTCAGAATTACCTTCCCAGCCTGACTGTTGAATTGCTTCACCCTTTCTATCAGTTCCTGTCCATTCCATGATAAAACGCTGCAAACAGGTCCCTGGTGAGCAGGGACACATCGGGTGCTGTGCTGAGCACCCAGTAGATATCTCACAGGTGGGGATGAGTCTGCTCTGTTTTCTGAAAGATCTTGATGTTCGTTTTAATCCTCAGTTAGAATGAAACATAAAAAAACCCATATAAATTCCTCAAAGACTCCTATCTGAAAAAGGGTTAATTTGGGATAGACAAATGTAAAATGTGTATACTGCCAAACACGCACAAAAAAAACTTGTGAAGATCATGTTCCAAAGATGTTAAAGCAGAAAACTGACCCTGATACAATTTTTCTACTAGTTTCCTTTCAAAATGAATTCTGCCTAGTTTTCCTTCAGGGTTGATTTTGTCATTCAAACTGAATACAATTCCACTGCTTTTCCAGAACTGCTGACCACCAAATTATCCCCCAGTCAGTTGCAGACCCACTGATTCCTGCTTCCTTTTCTGAGGCTCACAGCTGACCAACCACACTGAAATTATCTCCGAAAGTCACAAGGTTACTGTGACCAAAACTAAGCAGCAGAGTTTCCTTTTTTTCCCTATTATTAAAATCAGAGAAGTATTTTGTTTTCAGTTTAAAACCCTCCTGCCAGTTTGTTACACTGATGGGCCTTTGATCCTGCAAAGCAGCAGGACGAACCCGTGGCACAAGCGTCGCTTTGGAGGAAGCTCCGAGATGCTCTTTTATGTCTCAGATCATTTTCTTTCCATATTCATTTAAATCCCTATGTGCTCACATCTCCATGTAGGATACTTAATTCCATTTATCCAGTTTTCATCTCTCCCCTATTAAGAAGGAGTCATTATCAGCAGGCTCTCTGGGGTTTTACAAGTGTCTTAGAAAAATGACGGGTGTTATTACAAGTGTCATTCCCTTGACTAATGTCAAAAAATCTGCGACTTTCAATCCATACACGTCCAAGTCCAACAATAAAATCATACTTTTACTGCCTCACAGTATCACAAATGTTTACTGCCTCCACCCAACTAACAAAACCAAATGCTGCTTCCTCGTGAAGGGTACCTCGTCTGGTTAGGTCAGCCATGCAAAGTCAGTTGACTCCCCAACTCCAGCCCCCACCTCTCCTGCTCACATCATTATGAAAACCCTGGAGATGTTCAGCAAGCTGCCGTACCAACATGCCTTGCCCAGCACTGCTGCTTCTCTCCTTTCTGAGCGCTCCTTGAATCTGCCAGATGCTCATTTCATTCAGAAAAAGACCACAAGGTTATATTGTTATTAATGCCTGGACTCAATGATCTTAAAGGTCCTTTCCATCCTAGATTCTATGATTCCTACTTTTTTTTTCCCCCCCTGTAAATAATAACAATATATTGCATGCTCAAAGCACAGCGATTTAACATTAAAAACAGTCATGAAATGTAGCTGAAGAACAGCTTGAGAAGAACCTTTAATTCAATGATTCCCTTCTCTACTCACTTTATAGAAACTGGGGGTTGTGGATTTGGGTTATTTTTAAGAGAAGGGTGTGTAGATGTTGAAAGACTTTGGCACTATTTTGATGGGGTGGGGTTTTTTTTGTAACAATTAAGCCTACATTAATAATCATTGGACTCCTAGGATTTTGCTTACACTAACATCACATTCCTGGCTTTACTACACAAGCATGCACCCTCTTTGCCCCAATCTAAGACTTTCTTATGCATGTGAACAGAAAAGAAAATACAGGTCTGTCTTCCAAAGGAGCTATCAGTTTCTTGCTGAGGCTAGAAGGCAGAATTAAATCCCTTCACCGACTTCAGAGAGATGTGTGAAATCTGGAAATCTTATTCTGGGAGACATTTTCCTGCCTTTATGTTTATGATGGACCTTGTTACCAGACACATGCATTCGCTGCTGCCATTTCACAGCAAACTGTTTAAAAGACAGGCTGGAAAGGAAAGCAAGAGATGCAAATAATGGGATACACCCTGGATGTTTTCTAACCTCTTAAACGTTCAAAATCACTCAAATTCAGACAAAATTTTTCCACTTAATATTACACAAGCCAACTCACTTCCCTCTGCTCTATTTTAAGGGCTTCCTTTTTATGCTCAGTTCAACTCAAGTTTAACCGTGTTGGTGCCACAAGGACAAGTCAAAACACCCACGAAAGAACAAGCCCCTTCTTTTCTAGTGCTGGGCACCTGCACATCCCAAATCCAGAACTGGATTGTTGGTCTAGCAGGGAGGTTTTCATACATTTAATCTTAACACTAGTCTATAATCTTTATTCTAAACTAATTTAAACTGAAGATAGTTATGGTAACTAATGATGAAGAACTACATTCGTATTGCTATTCCCAGGTTATAACTTCCATAAGATGCTGTTTGGGGGGACTGCTTTCCCAATACCTGCACAGAAGTCTACCTGATGGTGTCTAAATGTTTAATATACAGAAGAACAGAGGTTGGTACCATTGAGAGAGGCTTGAGGAAAGCAAGAGTAAAGCTCCTCCCTGGGGCTTTAGTTGTCCCTTCCCAGGCCAGATCCAGGCACAGCCATTGTCATCAGAGTCTGTCTGTTCCCCATCAGGGTCTGTGCGCTGAGCAGGGTGGTGGGAACCACCAGTCTCTCTGTTCCCTGGGAAATCTTCTGCAATGAAATAAAAAAAAACCAAACCAAATCCTTCAAGCTCCCGGTTCATGGGAAAGGTGAGACTTCAACCTCTCTAAGTTCCTAGCATAGGCAAGAAAATCCTTAGATTAAAGGAATCTTCAACTTTTCAAATATTTTTATCCGCACCAGAACTCTAGTTTTTAAATGTTGATCACATCCCTGGAGGCAGTGACTGTACTGAAGTGTTCACAGAGATAGAACGGCACACAGCTGTTGGAACCAGCAGCTTCACCATTTTTCACACCCCATTTAGGCAACCTCTAGGGCAAGGGAAAAAAGGAACAAGTTATCAAAAGGGTGAAGAAACCCTCAAGATTTTTCAAGAAGCTCTCAAATTACCAGATCAGGAGGTTTTAATAAAATCATGGAACGGTTTGGGTTGGAACAGACCTTAAAGATTATCTTGTTCCAAACCCCTTTATCCACTGACAGTGTAACTCCAGTGTAAAAGGCCACCAAATTTGTCAGGCATGATTTGCCCTCAGTGTAGCCAGGTTGTTTGCCACGAATCACCTCCTCATTTTCCATGTGTCTTAGCAGAGCCTCCAGGAGGATTTTCTCCATGATCTTGCTGGGCACAGAGGAGACGCTGACTGGCCTGGAGTTTTCTGGGTCTTCCTTTTTTCCCCTTTTTGAAAATGGGGGGGTGATGTTTCCCCTTCCCCAGTCAGTGAGAACTTCACTGGGAACCTTCAGCCCTGCTCCTGTGTGATGGAGACCTGGAACTGGTTCTGGTGTCCAGCTCAACCCACACACTCCACAGCTCAGGGACCAGCACTGCTTCCACCCTCAGAGTTCCCCCCGTGGTCCAGGCAACTCTGCCAGCTGCTTTTCAAAGGGAAAAGACAAACTCCCATCCCTGAGATTTAATTGTGGGGAACCAGCCCTGAGATCCCATCACCAGCAGCAACACTGTAGGAGAAGCTTCCTTTTCTCCTATCCTGACCTGTCTTTGCCACAGGATGCTCCTGAATCACCCCGTGAGGATTTGGCTGCCAGACGTGCTCCTACCTTGCCAGAGTTTCTACATGTTTAACTTAAAGGAAACAATTTGTGGTTTAGACACATGGCATTCGTGAGTATTTTGGCCCGAGCATTGACTACGGCACCAGGGAGCCAGCAAAATGTTTTTTTCTGTGGAATGATTAGGGTATGAAAGCACACGCTGCACAAAGGACATGTGCTCTTGTCTCATCTAGTTTTATTTTTCTAAAATTTTCAATTCAGAATAGGCTTTGAAAAAGAATTCCTAGTGAAGCAAAGCACCCAAGGGGCATGCAAATCTGAACAGAGCTGCAGCTGCTGCTGGATTTCACTCCACAGCTATCCCAGTTCTAATCTATTAAAAAAAAAAAAAATGGATGTGTAAAGATTATGACAGAGAAGGCACTGCAGATAAAGATTTAAAATTCGCTTGCTAAATACATGTTTAGCTATAGTGAAAATGGGATTTAGTCCTGCTAGGATAGTTCCAGTCCTGAACTAACATTGACTACTAATTAGAGAAGCACCGCAGGACATTATTATAATGAGTAGTTTTCCAAATCTGAAGTGTTCTGGACAGTTTCTATTAGGAGAAAAAACTGAGGGCATCAAATGTATCTTTGAAAACGACCTTAAACAAACCGGATTTCACCAAAGAGTAAAAATTAAATGAAAACAAACCCTGTTTGCTTTCAATCCCAAGTCACTCCTAACTAGCTAAGTTCTAGATTTCCCTTCTGATTTTTCCCCATGCTCCTGATGTCCCTGATGCTCAGCCAGAAGCAAGGGTGGGGATGTCCCAGTATCTTCAAGCCAGACACCCTCTCTTGTACCCACCAGGATGAGGGGCTGCCTGGGCTCCGTGTGAAATGCCACTCATTGTATAAACATTTTTGACAGTCAGAGGTAATTCCTCTGCCATTTGAGCAGCTGACCCCATATTCATAACTAACACCAACCAGCCCTGAGCTGTAGGCACTGATTTCTCCAGACGTTATTGTCTGATAGTATTAAAGCAGGTGGGTGTTACTGGATAGCTACAGCAAGGGTGCTGGGTCACTGTTCCCACCCAGCTCTGCAGGCACCACCAGTTCCCTGTGCCTAGGGGATCCCATCTGGCTTCTCCAGCCCCAACCTGCACACCCTCCACCCTAGATTCCCACCTTCTGCCATGATGCTCCTCTTTGGATGGCACTACCAGTTTTCAAACCATTAGGAGACCACAGTTCCCATCTGTCTCCCTTTGTGGTGTGTGTATGAGACATCAGGTGCTGACACAGGTCCTTGGCTTCTGGGGGTGATGGGCAGCAGAAAAGCACATGAGCGTCACAGGTGACCCCCAAGGGTGGTGCTGGCAGCAGAGCTCTCCAGCCTGCTTGAGTGTTTCAGGGACACACAAGAGATTGGATGCCAGGAGCTGCTTCCCCTTGCTGCTGTTGACCAGCAGGCTGGAAACTACGGAGCAAAGAGACAGCAAAGGGGACAGGCAGATAGTGTGAGTGCACAGCAAAGCATTAAAGACCAAACACAGCCAAGCAAAACAAACTGAAAAGCAAAGCAAAACAGACCAAAGCAAAACAGACCAGACCAAACCAAAGCAAAACAGACCAGAGCAAACCAAAGCAAAACAAAACAGACCAAACCAAACCAAAACAAAGCAGAGCAAACCAAACCAAAACAAAACAGAGCAAACCAAAGCAAAACAAAAAAAGACCAAAACAAACCAAAGCAAAACAGACCAAACCAAACCAAAGCAAAACAGACCAAACCAAATCAAACCCCCCACCCTAGACCCTGGAATCACAAACCTCTGGAACACTGTCCTCTTCAGAATTTGGAACCGTCCTAATCAAGTCTGTGTTGGCAAAAGATTATTATTATTTATTTAATGCACTAGGTTTTGGGGATCCCGCCGGTGACTGCAAATCTTGCACCAGTTTCCAGCCTTTCTTGCAATGGTCAGGAGATCATCCAGTGAGGAGCATGGGTCCTGCCTCTGCCTCCTGCCTGGAGCATCTCTGAGCAGCTCAGAGAACCCCAGGGGAGCAGGGGCTGGGGGTTCCCCCCCCCCCCATCACCCATCTGGGCATCATGTCACTGAACCTTGTACCTGCAAGATAAACAAGCGTGGCCCAGAGGGCATTGTCTTACCTCCTTTTATTATCTCTGCAGCTCCAATTTGCAAACATTTCCCACAAATTACATTTAAAATGTATGAAATGTCACCGCTCGTGCATTTAGCTGTCTCGGAGTGACTGGGTGACAGATGGGATGCGTAACACTGAATTAGATGTGTTGACCAAAAGCATTAATCGCTTTTTTCTGCTAATAAATAGGGCCTGTATTCACATGTGGAAGTTATTTAAAGTTCATAGATTTCCAGCAGCATTGGCTAAGCTCGGCCTGACAATTTTCTGTGAGTAAAATATTTATGTAGCAGCCTCTGCTTTGATTAGCGGCAGTGCTCACTGTTCTATTCCAGACGATTACGCCGTGAAGACAACCCATGCAGATAACGAGTGTTACACCACAACGGCAGCAGCAAGCTGCTGGTGGGAGGGGTGCCCGGGGATGGTCCTCAGCTGGAGGGTCCTCCACTACCGTGCCCAGCAGGACCTCTCCGTCCTCAGCCAGCCCAACAGCCATTTTCCTCTTGCTTCATTATGCCAGAACAAATATTCTCAGTGCTATGAAGCTGCATCTTTTATTGTGGAAATCCTCCCATGCAGCCAAGGCCTGGTTTTCCTAGGCAAGGAAAATAGAAATACTTGGCAGAGCTTCCTATGTGCGACTGAAAGCTGTTGAAAGCGTGAGAGAAAATACGGTCCCACCTCAGCTGGGTCTGACACGGGCCAGAAAAGCATGAGAAACACATCGCAGCCCAGGGAAGGCACAGCGCTTGGTCCTCTCTGAAAGGTTTATCTCCATTTCCACACCACAGCCCAGGTTTCTCATCACCGGTGTGTTTGTGGGAGGCTGAGCAGGACCAGTTGTACGGATGGAGGCAGGAGACAGAGGTGGGAGCATCTCACCCAGTGATGCAGAGGACTGATGTCAGAAACGGCCACAGGTTTTCCATGGCTCAAAACAAGGCCCTGGTTCCCAGAGTGTTCTTTTTGTTTGAACAAGGGCACACACACCTGAAGGCACAAAACAAACTTGAAACTTGTCATCACGAGCTGCTCCCACCAGGGTCCCTGACAGCACCCACCTCAGGTCCATCTGCTGTTAAAGATGCTTGTGGAACCCTGGAAAAAAAAACCCCAGCAACCAAACAACAAACACCACAAACCATTTTTTTAACAGGTTGCCCAGAGAGGTGGTGGCTGCCCCATCCCTGGCACCATTGCAGGGGAGGTTGGCTGGGGTTCTGAGCACCCTGCTCTAGTTGCAGATGGCCCTGCTCCCTGCAGGGGGCTGGGACTAAATGGCCATTAAAGGTCCCTTCCAACCCAAACCAGGCTGGGATCTGAGCTCTTCTTGACACCTGAGCTGATGGTTCTCCTGCACTTGGCTTTGAGGCACTTACCCACCCATCCCTTCAACAAAGCAGCTGGAAACTGCATGAACTCCCCAGTGCTAACACGGTCAGATGGTCCCTCAGCCCTCACCATCTTTAAGTACTTAATTCACTCCCTTCCCACATGAAGTTATTAGCATCGTGTAGAGTTAATTATCGTCCAAGGTTGTGTTTGATGAGTATTTAATCGCATGTGATTTCGGCGTGGTAGCATTCAGCGTTGTGCTGCACAACTCATTGCCCATAGTCATCCATTTTCAAGCTACCAAAAAAAAAAATCATCTCATCTTGACTTTATTTCCACCCATTTCACTAACAATGAGCAGTTATTACTGAAATAAAACATACCATTAAACTATTTTGCCTACAGTATCTCTCCCGATTGAGTCTGTTTTCCATTTTTTAATTGAATGAAAACTATTACAGTCGCACTCCTTCAGTTCAAAACTGAAATTACTTCAGCAAAAGCGGTAAGTTGGTGAGCTAAGGCTGATACCTCAAGCAATGGGGAGTCACCTGAAGGAGAAGGAGGCACATCTAGATGTAGGTAAGTTCAGCGTTCTCCACTCCCACCCCAAACCATGGCCACGCCAGGTGAAAGGCACGTATTCTCTGGAAGGTCTGTGACCAAAGCAGCAGCTGCAGCTCAACCTTCTGCTTAGCAAACTTGGGCAAAATGCTCCAAAACTGGTTTGCTTGCAGGGCAACCCATGGTGCGCTGCCAGCACTGGAGCTGGAGGGAACCAGGCAGCTGTGGGGACATTCTCACAGCACAAACGTGACATCTTGGCAGGTGCCTGGTTTGCCTGAGAGCACATGTTTCCCCAGGCTGAGAGAGAAAAGTGGGGAAGGCAGAAATGTTGCCTACAAGTCCCCAGAGACTGCTTTGTGGGTTTCTACTTTACACCTTCAGGGAGCAGAAAACTTTGGTTTTCATACAATTATTGATTTATAGAATGTTTTGGGTTGAAAGGGACCTTTCAAGACCATCTGTTCCAACCCCCCTGCAGGGAGCAGGGCCATCTGCAACTAGAGCAGGGTGCTCAGAGCCCCGGCCAACCTCCCCTGCAA
>WTSP01014379.1:0-20626 GCA_025331215.1 Actenoides lindsayi | reverse complement strand
CTTTTAGCATGGTCCACATATTCAATCTCCAGGCCAAATCGTGTCTCTGTTCAAAGCAATGAGAGGTTCTAGCGTGCAATTCAGTAATAGGAGGTTTTGACCCACAGCACTCTGTAATTTTCTCTGCAGCGGTGTCAGCTGGTGAAAAGCAGACAGCTGCTCTTGGAAGACCGTGGCTATCTAAATACTTCTCTTTATGTCTACATTTCATAGTAAATCCACCCACCAAACTGGATTTAAGACCCGTTTTCACCATTTGGGAATGGGAAGCTATGTACATATGGAGCTCCCTTTCCTCTCTTTAGTTGTGAGCAGGAGAGGCCCTTTTTTTTCTTCTGGAGGTTGCTACAAATTGTTCCTTGTGCCTTGGAAGATGTATTTTCATAGGGTTTGCAGAAGGCTTTGTGAATTTGGTGTCGTTCATCTTCGCTGTAGGTACAAATTCAGATTCTTCCCCCCCCTGTTTCTGACACGAGCTAAGCTTTCTTTAGGTGTATCTGACAGCTCGCGAAGCTTTATGCAGTTGGCCAGAACACGGGTTTGCCATGGAGGAGGTCAGCCCAGATGTGCCCATAGCGATCTGCAAAATTTGACCCATCTTACACCCGCTTTAAAGCTAATGGGAACTAGTAATTTCTTGATGGCAGTGCTAGCCCCATTAGACATTTTATAAGCTTCTGGAAATCTGCCACTCTTTCATTTAGATCACTTATAGCTGGGGAAAAAAAAAACTATCCCACAATAGCTATTTAGTCATTAGAAGAATTTTTTTTTTCTTCCCAGAAAGTTTCCTTTTCTTCATTCCTTCAACCTTCACATTTAGAGTGAATCCTCTTAACAGCATTTCTACCTACAAATACAAGCTCTGTCTTTTAACAGGAGTCCTGTGCTGGTATAATGTACTACTCATAAAGTACTGGATTTTCTTTGTACTGATCTGAAACAAGTCAGGATTTATGTTTATCATTAGCATGATGATAGTCACCTGAAGGTGCGGATCTCTTCTGTGTTAAAACAGAATCACAGAATGTGAGGGGTTGGAAGGGACCTCCAAAGATCTCATTGTTTTGCATTGAAGAGGTTGTAATTCCGATGGGTTTTTCCTGTGTTGAAGTTGCTCTGTGGGAATAGCAAAGCTACATTTCCCGTTAGCTTCACAGAATGTGGAAAGTCGGTGTGGTTTTGTATTTGCTCTTTTTTGTGAAGCTATTGATGATGATTATTGGTGAAATCATCACTGCAGGATATGACAGCTGGGAATTTGCCTTTGTGTCTTTATGGTTTGTATCAAAATCTAAAACCTTCCCGGGAAAGGAGGCAAAATTTGTGCTCAGAAAAGGGAGTCTTCTTGCTTGATGTTTCCTTGGCCTTGCTCTGTAGGATCTCTCAGCTTCTGCACGGTGCTCTTTGCAAGGAGATCTCAAAGCATAGTACCGAGATCAGCACTACTAGGGACTTCTTGTTTAGTAGCTGGAGGAACCAGAGAAGAGAGATGTGATGTTCTGGAAATACTGATCCTGCTTGATAGCTAAGGATGCTAAAGATTTATTTTTTTTTTCTCTCACGGATAAGGCTTCTAACTGTTCTGATACAAATAACACTGTGTGAAGAAAAGCTTCCCATGGTGTCTTAGGTGAAGAAAAGGTAGAAAAGGTGCCTTTTAGCTTCTGCTCTGTATTCCCTTCTTTAATGCCTGTAAAATTATTCTTTTTATCAAATATCACATGTGAACGTTGACTGAATTCAGTTTAATTAATCTTCTCATTGGTTTCAGTTATGAATTTTGTGAAGCTCTTGTGTCTTAGATGGGCATTTAGGGAGCATTCTTTAATTAAAGCCAAACTGATTGTTGCCTTTAGGCATGTTTTTTTGCATTAAAAGGTGGCGTAATTTGAATTATATTCTCCTGAACCTGAGTCTTTGTGACATAGGGACCAATAGCTCAATTTCTTTCCCGCTGTCGGTTATAATATTAAGTGACAATAAACAGCAGCATGAAGGTTTACAAGATCACATAGCACTTTATGGTAGGATATGGAGAGCTTCTGATCAATGCAGCCAGACTTGTTAGTAGATTATGCTTTAAGTACTACACTACTTAAGGAATATGCCTCTTGTATGGAAATACTGTAGTCTTACATATGGAGTTTGTGGAGTAGATGTGACTTAGCAGATTGTATTTATTCAATGCACAATATGCATTGGAGTTTACACCTTTCCAGTGCTTTCTGATTCTTCTCTGCTGCTGACCTTCTGGCTTCCTCTTCTTCTGCCTTTGAGTGTTATTGAATTATTTATTTTTTTTGCCAAGTACCATTTATTTGAAACAAAACTATGAATTCTGTGTGTTGCAGGTTATCAGCAAGAAAACAGCTTAGCTGTGGGCTGAGTGACAAAACTCGCATTTATGTTACAGGACTTGAGTGGTTTTTTTATAGACAGTCATTGATTTGGGGGTTTAAAGAAGGGTCACTACCAAAGATTTTAAATACAAGGTGTTCTGGTTTTTTTTTCTGCTTTCCCTCCCTTGGAGATCTGGAAATCTCCTTAGATCAGGCTTGAGGGAAACGTCCACTGAAGTCAATTGAGATTCATTGGCTATAATTGGATTTAGGTCGGCTCTTGCCTTGCCTTGTCCAATACAAGAAATAATAAAAATTCATGTGAAAAGCCAAGCCTTGTTTAAATCAAAGACGACTGTTCATTTAAACATCATAAACGTGTGCTGTCTTTGAAATGTACACTTGCTTGATCCATGAGATGTTTTTGAGAATCATGGGGCTAGAAGGATGAAATCTCAAGGCATATGTCTGCTTCCCTGCGCTCCGTCCATCGTGCAGACTTGATTTTGCATTTGCCTGTCTCTTGATGAAGTGGACACCAGTGAAGGCTTCTTTTTCTGTTGCTGGTGACTGTAGCATTGCCTCAGGAATGATTTGCCGCTCACCTAGAATTGGTGTTTACTAGAGGTTGACCAAACTGGAGCTGTATTTTAACCGCTGTGCTGTTCTTCTCTTTCTCCCCCTCTCTCTGCAGAAGGACATAGCTCTGAAACCTCAGGAACGTGTGGAGAAGAGACAGAATCCTTTAGCTAAGAAGAAACGGGAAGCGCTTACCAATGGGCTGTCCTATCTGCCGAAAAAGAACAGACTTCACCACCACCAGTACAGCTCCGACCGAGAGAATGATCGTAATCTGTGTCAGCACCTTGGGAAAAGGAAGAAATTACCGAAGGGCCTCAGACAGGTGGGAGAAGAGTTTTGTGTTGTGGGCAGGGAGGGCCGTGGCCGTTGGCACGCGGTACGTCGAGGTGTAGTTCTCATTTTGCGGGGTCACGTATTTTAAGCTGTTCCTAGCTGGTTTATTCCTGAGCTCTCGGGTGCCACTCGGTACTGCGCGCTGGTACTGAAGAGATGAGCCGAGTGGGAAAGCAGGCGGTGTGTCGGTGATAGAGCTCAGCTGGTGGATAAATGGGCAAAGGCTGGAAGAGCTTTCTATAGACTGGCTGTGAGGGCAAACAAGCGTGGCCTCTCTCTGACATTATTAGGCCAACTATGTACTGTAAATATGCTTTCTTGTGTTTAGGCTTCGTACACAGAAGCGGAAGATCCCCTCTGAACGAGGGCGAGGTGAGGTAACTGCGAGAGGGGCAGCTCTTCAGACAAAGCTCTGACTGAGTACGGTGCGAGGAGCATATTTGTAGGATGTCAGTGGTACTGGTGTGTGCTCTTTCGGGTTACTGGTCACCCACCCGTAAGCGAGAAGGTCCTCCCTTCCCAGCACTGGTGTTCCCTTACTGGGGTAGCTGTGGTCCACGTGTGACAGAACTGAGTATGTAGCTTCCAGGGTCGCAAAGCTCGAGGCTGGGAGTCTTGGTGTCTTCTTCAGGACTGTGCAGTGTTGTTTCTTATGGTTCTTAAAAAAGCAGAAAGCATGACTTTGTCTCTTCTCCAGTGAGCAAGGTGTAGAAAAAAGAGCCATGTTTTGCTTTTTTTAACTAATAAATATCCCTTCTGTGTTTCCTATATAAAGGACTAATTTACAGCTGAGCATTTTAAGTGTAGCTTGTGCCTCTGTTGTCATTTTGCTCGTTGTCTGTGAAACTGAAGTAACGGTAAAGAGGTCAACTTTGAGCTGCGTTTGAGTGATGTTAATGAATCTTAAACCAAAATTTATATATCTGATGGGGATGGTTGATATTCATTGAATGACTCTTCATCCTTGTTTAGTGTGAACCAAACACTGCTTTGTAGAGAAACTTTTAGGAAATAAGGAGAATACGCTGCTGCTCATTTTGTGAGCTGAGGGAAATGCAAAGAACACTGAGGATGACAGTGTATTGACTTGTATTCAGTTCTGATATCCAGAGTTACAGAAGCTGGTAAAAAATATATATGTTTGTGATTGCTTTTAAGCCTACAGTGTGTATAGAAATAAGAGATTACACTGTGCTTCAGCAAAGTAAACAAATGGTGATGTGCCTATTCTACCCTACCACACCTGGTGAAGGGATTTCTTCTAATTTAATTTTACTTTGTATTTCAAAGGGAGGTGGGGAAACTCTTCAGGGTAGTTGATGCACTGATTATAAGTAGATACTGGGAGTTGCTGTGTTTCCTTGGCTGTTTTCTGTGTTCACCTACATGGTGTTTCTGGTCCTCTGGTCCAGCTCTGCTCCTTCCTAGTGTGTCAAATGTCTCTGCTTTGAGCAGGAGGAATTGGCCTTTGTGCAAGCTGACTTGCTGCACTATCTGACTCCCGTGGCATAGCTGACTGTCAGGTGAAACCTTTCTGTCCTGTACTTCAGCTCTGAAGGAATCGGCCTCAGTGCTGGTAGAGGTTATTTGTGAGGTTATGTTGTTAGGAATAAATACACACTAGCTTGGAAGGTATTGAGTTGACAAATGTCATGGAAAATGTGGTTTCTTTTAGATGATAAATCTGAGTACTGTGCTTAATTCCTGAGGGATAAGGCTGAGAGGAAATAAAACATCTTGCTCAGTATAAATTTAATACATTTGGTAGGGGTATAGCTCCTTAGATAAGAACATTTTAGTCTCGTGAACACTTCAGGTGCTGACAAATCCTACTGGCTTTGGTACTTAGACATGGGAAAAAGATGTAATGGAAAAGACTCTAGAGGTTATTTGAAAAGACATGAGCACAACCTTTATATATAGTATTTCTGGTAAGCATTTTCTGTCAAGACAAATGGTGAAGACCTCGAAAAAAAAGAGAATGAGACATTCTGAGGATGGTTTTCTCTGATCCTGTAGCACTTTCCCTCTTAGAGTGACCCTTGGCTACACACCTTGGATTTGTTTCCTCCTCCAACTCCCTCCTGCTGAATTCCCAGGCTCTCGATAGGAAATGAAGTTGCATGTCAGCCTTCTCAGGTAACAACAAGACAAGAACCAGGGCCACTGTGTTTTGTGCTTGACAAAGTAGGAGCATCCAAAGCCAGTTCAGTATGCTTCTGGATATAGATGGTATCCTTACTATATGAGGGCTATAAATTTTATATGTAAACAATGTACCTTTCCCCTGTTGTCCCTGGAAGAATCCTGCATTGTCACCTGTGAATATCATCATGGGCTGGCAGGATGCAGTCTCGATGCTGTCTCTTGCATTCCCGTGCTGGTGTAAGCCCTTGGCTGCAGTCTCTCCCTGTTGGGAGATGTTTTATGCCCAGAGACCGTGTTGGTTGTTTTACCAGTAGTTAACAGTCCTGTCTGCTACACCTTTCTGTGAGATCTGTTATCGGCTGGAGGTAACTCTCACATGCAGGATTTATGGTATGAAGCTCCCCTGTCAAACAGATTTAGTTGAAGTCAGCTATTGGAAGGACTGCTAATTAGTTTTCAGTGCAAATCCTTGCACTGTTCATGCAGGTATTTATCCAGCTATGCTGAACTGCCTACAGGTCCATTGAAATCCAGAAAATGTGAAACTGTAGGTTAATTAAGGCTCATATTTTACTAGCAAGAAGACTTTTGAACTCTGCTTTGTGAGCTTTTATAAATGTACTTATTAAACGCCTCAAGGAAATTTTAGTTGGCATTAAGCAAACATAAGACTCATCAGAATATTTCTCCAGCGTTTTACATTTCATTTCCTTTACGTTAATTGGTGATGGTGTGTGTTTTCTTTAAAAATCATTTGGAAATCTTCAAGTGAACATTTTTAAACTGGTAAAAGGGTGGAAAAAAATTTTTTAAACAGTTTTTAATGAGTTTTTATTCCTCAAGGTTCAAGTAGAGTGTGGCATACCAGGAAACAATGAGTTTGTATTGCAGAAGGAGCGTTGAGAGCATTTTGATAAGGAGAGGGATGGATCATTTCTCTTTATTCGGTGGGTGTCTGCTTTGAAAAGAGCAGAAGACTTTTGCTGCCTCTACCATTTCCTTCATTGCTTTCTTTACCTGCTGGGAGATTGATACACCTTCCTGCAGAAAAGGATTGTCTTTAGCATATGCTTCTAAAACAGCAATCTGCGTGCAGGACAAGTGGTATCTTAGCTGGCTTATGGATATGAGAGAGCCAGCTGCTGCTGGGCTCTATCTTAACTGCCTGATTCCAAAGACACTCACAGAATATCAAATCTCAGTCCCAGATACTATGTGAGTGCAAGGAAGGAGGGAAAATGGTAATAAGGAGAAGACAATGAATGAAGGAAAGAAAACTCACGATTGAGAGATGAATTAGAAGGTAAATTTTCATGAGATAAAGGAAAAATGGGAAGAACAGCCAAGAAAGCTGCACTGCTGCCTCTGGCAGTCATCAGCTACAAGCTTTATAAACTATTGGCTTTAACCTCATGGTCCATCACATGAATCAGTTCAAGAGGAAGGAGGGAGGGGAGGCACTGAAGCTCTTCCTCCTTAGAACGAGGTCCACGATCCCCATGCCAGTCTCGCCGTGAATCCGTGCATCTCAACTTGGCGACTGCCGAGGCTTTGGATGGCCGACCTGGGTGGCCCCTGTTGTCCCCTGTCACCACGGCTCGCCAACACCACCTCGGTCGCTGTGTTGCAGGTGTAGCTGGAGCAGACGTGTCCTCTGGTGCAGAGGTGCTTGTGTGCTCCCGTGCGGCAATCCTCCGGTGAGGAGGGGGAAAGGACCCTTGTGTGCTCTGCGTTTAATCACGCTCCCGGTCGGGATCGGCATCCGCACGCTCTCGGACAAGCCCACACGTGACAGGTTCGAGAGCGGAGCGGGAGGTGGGTGGTGGCTCTGTGGTTTGTGGTGACACGGGTCGGGGAGTTGAGCAGATGGGTTTGATTGTCACCGGCAGCGCGATTCCGGGGAGAGCTGACTGTGGTGACAAGCGATTTACAATGTGCTATTTACAGTTTGGGTTTGCAGGCTCTCAATGACATCTGAGTGCTCTTTAGCAACTGCTTTCATTACTGCTTTTCTAAGAGCTGTTAATTGAAAATGAAATTGTGGGTGGGCTTTGGGAGCGCAATAGCAGCTACGAGTATTCTACGCAACCTTAGAGAACCGTTTAATTTCTTTGACTCTCAACTTGTGTCTTTGTGCAGCACCAAGGGACAGAAACGTGCCTGTTATTTGTGCAGTGGGAGGTCAGACACCTTAGAAACACTGCGTGCAACACGCACACCCACAGCGAGCAGTAAAGGCGTGAACCTCCACTTACGTAGCTGCTGTGATTTGGGATGATTTTCCTGGCAGCCAGTGGATTTCAGTGACTATAAAACTGCTGGAAATCAGGAACCAACCTGGGCCATGAAGATAGCTCGTGCAGGACGATAGAGTGGTTTTAAGCCACGCTGGGTTTGTTTGGGCTAGTTTTGCACTGTTGGAGGCCTGGCTTTACATGGCTGAAGTTAAAGGAAACGTGCTACGGACTCGTAGAGCGTGGGACAAAGTTGTGCGTCGTAGGAGCAGCACCGGGCAGCCCTCAGCTCAGCAGAGACACTGCCGTGCAGGAATGGGAGTTGAGAAAACTCTTCTTTCCATTCTGTTTGTCAAGAGACCACTATTTATTTATTTATTTATTTCAAAATACTAGCACAACCACATGGAAGTCAGTAGATTTGCTGTTTGTGTTGCATTCTACACAGCGTGGTTTCATTGCGTGCAAGCGTCGTCAAAAGGCTGAAGTTACCTGAAGGTGATGTCACAATCAACAGGGCTTCCCAGGCAGCATTGCTTTAATGAAGCTTTGCTCTGTGTTGCTATCGTGTCATCCGAGGGCATTGCTTGTTTGCATGTATTTGTCAATCCACCTTTTCAAGTTATTTGGTTTGAAAAATAAACTATGAAATGATGACAAAGTAAAATTACAGCACTGAAAGTATAGAAAGTGCCAAGTGACTGCTTTGAGGTTACGTTGTGAGTGGATGTAGTTACACAGTGGAGATGCTGCTGTGATGGGGAGATGGGTAGATCTGGGCTTTGAGAAGCCTTTGTCGGATGGAAGAGGTGGACCACATCTGTGGGGAAGAGGTGAAGCGATGGGACTTGGTGCAGGTCCAGGCTGGGCAGCATGGTTTTTTGAGGGGAAACTGTTACACAGGGGAGTGTATATGGAAGGATATGCTCAAAGAGAGGGCCTGTTGTGTCAACCAACATCATCTGTATCTGCTAATGTCCAGGTCAGTGTTATGTAGTCTACCATCACGCTGTTAAAACATTGGGTGCTTCGTGCTGACCAGTTGGTAATTTCATCCTGGAAAGGGAACCGCGCTTCGTTTTGCACCCGGGCTCAGTGTGTGGATTCCTGTACGTGGGAGAGAACGTGTGTCTGCAAGCTGGGCTGCTGCTCCGGGCTGCCCCTCTCGGAAACCGGCGCTGCTGACAAACAGTGCTTGACTCACAAGTGGTTTGTGATTCTCAACTGCTGTTTGCTTCTGCTCAGAGGCCGCAAAAATCTCCAGCTGCACTTAACCCACAGTCACCATATCCAGTGCGTCATCTGTGAAGGCACCCAGCTGCTCGAGAGCATCCAAACAACTTCTGGGCCCTGATAATATATAATTAAGCTCAACGGGCACAGAAAAGATTGTTGTTCTCCGTAGAAAGGACTGAAAGATGACGCGTTGCTTCGTGCGCCTGTTGTTCCGTGCTGCGCATCCCCACCCCCGGATTTAATGAAGTCCCTGAATAAACCCTTTGGATTCCTTGACCACGGGCACAAAAGCCAGGCGCGTGCCGTGAAACCCGGAGCGGTTCCCGGAAGGTGCGGCGGCTTTCCGAGGGGCCGCGCTCGGCAGCGAACACCCAACACCTGCAGCCGCTGAGCAGCCGCTCGCGGAACCCGCCGCTCTCCGGGAGATTTCCCTGCAGTGACGTCTCACGGGCCTTCCCCACCCCCCCCCCACCCCCTCCTTATAATCACCAGTTTCACCTGCAATTTTTCAATAAGCTATAGAATTACACCTCTCGAAATGATACACTGGAAATCCAGCGGGTCCTAATTGCTAATGATGGTTCTGAAAGACTTTCATTTGACTGTAATTAGGTTTGCAAGCAATCAGCTGCCCTTATCAGAATTGAAAACACATATAACGTAAAATACGGGCTGGTGGGAACGCAGCGTTTTCAGAGGAGGAGGAGGGAAGAGGAAGATGTTTTATTAGTGGAAGCTGTGACATATTTTAACACCTTGAAAACATCATGTGTGAAATTAATTCTGTTCAGCATTATACCATCTGGCAGTGTTATTGTTCTGTATATATTGCCATGTAAAGTGCACTTTCTTTTTTTTCCTTCCACTGGGTATGAGCCTGTGTTTGAAATGGTAATCATGAGTCAAATGGATTACTAAGGACGTTATCCTTGCTAGATAGGTTTAAAAATACATATTGGGAAGTCCCATGGAGTCAAAATGGCATCCTCCTGGAGAGCTTCACTTGCAGGGCTGCTGAAGAAAGAAAGGGCCTTGTTTTGCAGCGTGCCTCTCTCCCGTGAATGAGTGTGTGTGCTCAGAGGTGAGACAAACTCTATTGGTATTGTTTACTGAGGCTGAAGTAGAAAATGTTCATATCTTAGATTCAGTACCGTGATAATTCTTTAACAATATACTCCTGTTTTGATCTGCCTTTATGCTGCTGCATTGAACCCCCAGCTCAAAGCCTCCTGTGAGAGCTAATGGGCACTAGCAGCTTGTGTCTTCAGGCTCTGGTGCAGGCAGAGTCCCCACTCGTAACCGCAGCAGAATACAAGCTTGAAACCTGATTACAATCTGATTTTAAATAGCATCAAATGCAGGCGCTGGTACCGGATACGGTCACCAGTGTCACAGTCGCGATGCTGTTACTTCCAGGTGGTAGTGCCTGTCCAGCCAAGGCAGAGCGTGGAAGAACTCGGGTCTCGTGTAGAAACAGGAACAAATGTGGAATATTAACATCTCCAGCATTTCTGTGAAGCCAGTGGTGCAAGCTGACGGCCCCTGGGAAGAGGCAGAAGGGTTCCTCTGCTGTCACCTGCCGTCGCCGCTGCCTCGCGGGTGATCAGGCTTGTAAGAGAAGGAGCAATGCTGGCATGTTTTTATTTCTATCGCAAATTGTGCCGCTGCTTTGCGATCTGCCCTGCTGCACCTCGCTTCCTCTGGGCTCCCGTTTATGCAGCTGCAAAGTGGAGTTGCCAGAGAGATGTCACCACCCTGTCAGCAGCCCAGGTAATGCTGTTGGGAGAGAGCGCACCGCTCGCCCCCTGCACCCAGGGTAACAAACTCCCAGCAAATTCCAAACTGAAAAAGAAGGTAAAGACCAGTAGCTTTTAGGTTAAACTCATGATATGAATCAATTGATTATCTTGAGAATAATAGTAAAAAAAATAATTTACTGTGTATGGAGCAGTTATTGTCTCCCAGGATTATCTTTTTTCTTTTAATGTTGGCACCTTACTTTAATTGAAAACTTAAATGATTATTGAAGGTGTCATTTTGGGAAGTGAACCATATTTTCAACGTACGATGCAATCAATTGCTGTCTTAGAAGTTCCTAAGCATGTTACCAATAAGGAATTAAGCAAAAAATTAATTTTGGCTGAGGCTGCTTAGAGATAAATTAAGTTCTAGCTTACGCGATATAAGACTTCATAATTAAGTGACCATATTGAATTAAAAAAAAAGGAATCTTCCAGCATTTAAAAACTTTTTTTTTTTTTTTTTGTATTCTACTAGAACAAAATTCTACAAATACAACTACAGTCTAAGCCAAGACTTCTGACCTATAGATTCACCTGTGTATTCCCTGGAAGCACAGCAGTTCATCCTCAAGTTGACACTTGGGCTCTTGGCTAGGCTTCTGGAACCTTGGGTCCAGCTCCTGAGTGAGGATTCTGGGGTGCGGAGCTGGGCTGTGTGCTTGAGAGATGCACGGGGACACTTGTAATGTGCCAGTGAACAACACTTGGAGGAACTATTCCCTTGGCAAGGCTCCTTAGTTTGCCCTTTCCAAGGGGGTGGTAGTGGTTAGGGGGAAAAGGCAATTCCTTGAATTAAGTAGTCAGGATATTTTCCTCTCTCTGTGAGAACTAAAGGCAGTACTTTTGCTTTTCTAGCTGGTGCGTTACAGCCCCTTTGTAAAGGAGGGAGGCTCTGATTAATTCCCTAGGTCTGAACAGCTTCATTTTTGGGTGAGATTTATTAGAAGTAGACAGCAAACGGCAGCATGAGCCGCAGTGTTTTCACAGCCTGGTAGGCTAAAGCAGTGTGAAATTCAGGCTCACACCGTTGCCTTCCCGGGTTGCGGTCGCAGAGCTTGTGAGCCCTCCCTGCACTTAGCCTGGCAGCGCTCGTGGAGAGGCAGCTCTGGCCAGCCCCAAGGCTACCTGTGTGCCAGAGGCCAAATGCCACCCCCCCCAAGGTGACATGGTGTTGCTGAAATAAAACGTGTGTGTGCATTGCTGAACTTTCTGCTTTTTATTTCATTTCAGAAAAAAACCCAACATGCGACCTGTGTACAAAGCTCAGGAAAAGCATTGATAATCTTCCTCAGCCCTGAGGAGGTTATTCTCTGCTTTGTGTGGTTTCACAAGTTGGAATGTGGCATTGCTGGAAAATTAAGACATAAATTATTTTTTTTTTTCCTGCCCAAACCCACTGAAATGAAACAAACTTTTAAATATAAGTCCATTTCCTATGTGTCCATTTCCTCTCTCCTAGTAGATGAGCAGTATGCACTAATGCACTAGGACAGCCTCCTTTGCTCATAGCACAAGTGTGACGTAGCTTTGTTTATTTATTTGGTTTTTTACTGAGCTTGCTGTACTCATGAGTAATCGAAAGGGGTATTTTGAAGTCAGTTCTATTGCCAGTCCAAAAGCGCAGTATGGCCAGTACTATATAAAGCCATGATTCCTAAAACAGACAAAACAAACTTGTCCTTTTGTCCTGACCCTTCCCTGAACGAGTTTCTCCGCTCAGTATTAAAATACAGTGAGGTTCTGTGTCTGAAAATGAAAGAGCTAGCCTGAAGTAGAAGTTACCGTTGCTAAAAGAAAAAAATATTTTCGTCGGATCAACCGCCAAAATTTCTGTGGTTTTGCATTTCTAGTGCCGTTGGAAGTTTGCCTCCCAGACTGGCAACACCAGGCAGGCTATGACAAAATACCTACTCCTGATGCTTCTAATTTTCTGTTTTCTCATAGCGTAGGATCAGTTTCAGAGGTACCCTGTTGTATTGGATCAGCTGTTGGAAAAATTACTCCAACGTGTCACTCCACCTTGAATGGGCTTTCCTGAAGAAGTCCTGAGTTGGTACCTACGTCCACCCTTCCTCAGGAAAGGGCACAAGCATGTTATTAGGCATTGCTTGTTTCCTGGTGTCTGTATGTACACTGCTGATCTCTAAACAGTTGTAGAGACTTGATTTCACACAAATTGATTCCTTCCCTTTCTCCAGTTAAGGAAGAATTGCTGCTGCAGTTTAATTGCTGTTCCTTCTAGTACGGGAGACACCGTTCCTAGAGGAATGTTCTCTCCGTAGTCCCACAAGGTGAAGACATAGAAATAGGGTGATAGCCCTTCCAGATCTGTCCTCTGTGAACATCCGTGAGGCTAAACATCTGTGTAGGGTGAAAGAAAAGTTTGGCAAAAGGCGACATGGGTGTGAACTAGCATGAAATAAATGTTAGCAGGACGTTCAGCTTTCAGCCCAAAGCCTAGTGAGATCCTGCAAGAAATTGCAGGAGGAGGAAGCAGGAAAATAATTGTTTTGCAGACACAAGTTGATTTAGATCATGAAAAAAAGAAAAAGGTCTATGCCATTCAAGTCTCTGACAGTAAAGAGCTGAATCAGTAACCCCAAAGTTCCCACGTACTCTGTGCCCATTCACCTTCCCGGTTAATGGAGTTAGAAAATAGCTGTAGAAACTCATGTGCTTATGAAAGAAGAATCTAGTTATTAAATAATATTTTAATCATGAAGCAGGTGGCTTTTATCCTAGCCATATGAAGCAGCAAACATTTGGTGCATGAAAAATTTCCATGGTAGTCTTTTTTTCGTTGTTGTTTTGCAGACTATGCTATTTCTTTCTAAACAGATTTTGCTCTAATTGAGTTAAACGGAAAAAAAACCCTCATGTTTTTATCAATAGAAATAAAAATCAAGTGCCCAGAGCAGGCAGAGGGTTAATAAAAATGGAAATTCTGTTAAAATTACTAATCAATCTGTTTAATGTTTTATAGTCTCCCCTCCCCCTAACACATGTTCTTCTCTTGTACAGCACCGTATTGCTTCCTGCTTGTTTACCGGCTTTTAGCAAGTCAAGCAGCTTTCAAATTGCTTTGATGTTAATTATAGAACTTGCTTGCTAGGGCTTGCTAGGTGAGGGAAAATAGCTCATATGTTTAAGAAAATAAATAAATAGACAAGTGCTCTGTGCTTTGGTTCTGAGGAAGGAAATGACAAGATACTGATGACTTAGCGTGGTGTTGTCAAACAAAGGCTGTATTTGGGTGCCGTGCTGCTCTCGCTTTGCAAGAGCTGATTTTAGTTGTCTGCACTTCCCTTGATAAAGGGGAACTCTCTGCCGAGAACCGATCCTCGCCATTGTAACGGGAGTTGAGTTGCAATACCTCTTGTGCCGGAGATTCAAGAAGTGAGGATTCTGCCTTGAGCTGGCAGAAGCTGTTGTTACAAACCTGCCCTTTTGGGTGGCAGGTTGTGCTGTTGCATTTGTTGTGCTCTGCTCTCCAGTCCAGCCCCAGCCGCACTTACTCCGTTCCCTTCTAGCGCTGGGCTGTTAACGTTTCAGCTGCAGCTCAGTTTGGGGATTTACAAAATAAATGGTCTTACAACTTGGGAAAACCTCTAGCTGTCTCCGAGTAAAACTGCCTCAAAGGCAGATCTGGATTGGTCAGTCAGTGTCTGGCCATCAGCAAGAGAGCAGGAGATGGTGGGGCCAGGATGGGAGCAGAATGGGGACCGCTGCCCCGCGGCCGCGGATACGCAAGTCCCAGCCTCGTTTCCTCTTGTTCATCCTGTATGTAAATTGTGTTTAATCATAAAGAACTTGTCTACCCATTCCTAATCAAGGCGTAAAGCTTTAATCAGAGAATTTGTGCAGTGTTTGGAGATCTTCAGATGAAAGGTTCGGTACCTGTGTGAATATTAATGAATATTAGCAATTTCTAGTCCAAAGCACCGTAGCGATTACGGCTCTGGAGGGTGTCAGCTCTTGGGGCTCTGCTGAAGGACCGGAGAGGACCTGTCAGGAAGCCACACAGAACCCTCAGCTTTATTATCAGAATTGTGTTTATGAATTGGTAACAGCACACAGAGGGTGAGGGTGGAAGGTGTATCCTTGTGAAGTGCTTTTGAAAGATTTGAAGTAAAATTTCCCGTCTGATGTTTCCTGTGAGAATTGCAGTGGTTTTGGCGGTGGAAAAATATTATGTTTTCAGTGTAAGGTTTGTGCTTCCAATGTTTTGAATGAACCTGTGCTTCGGTAGGCAATAAATACTGAAAACAACCCCCTCAAACCCTTTTCTTTATAGCAATGATCCATTTTGATATAATTATTACTGGTGTGCTCTTACTGGTCCACGGTAGGTACCAGTGTGGGTGTTGCTTCCATAAGGTGCATGGCATCTTGCATGCTATTGCAGAGTGATCATAAAGCATTTCCTGGAGTAGAATTGTGTGAGCTTGTACCATCGCACGAGGGGCAAAGAGACCTTACCTATCAATAGCAATGCAAGGCTTGTAATTTTAAGTCTTTCTAATTTAAATCATGAAAATCTGTTTTTCATGAATAATTCAGAGATCTGATTTAGTAGAATTATTTCCAGCCCATGTATATTAAACAGCCAACCTGCTACGCCAGTTCTGTTTAAGACACTGTTGATGGGGGGGCTGTGTGTGTGTGTTTCTCTTTCTGGCACAAATGATCATCTTTGTCTGTTAGAAAATAAAGCTGCTGTGATGTTTTGTCCTTTTGATTGCATGAGGGTTTTTCTTTAAACCTCGTAGGCTAAAATTCAAGCTGAAGAAAAATAAACCCGTTACTACAGGAGCTCCTCGAATTCAATTTGGAGAGAGTAAACCTTGTAGTATATCCATTAGGAAAATGGCAGTATTCTTCCATTTCCTGATGTTATTCAATTACTTACCCCGCTTCCTGCTTTTAGCGTAAACTGTATATTTTAGCTCATGACCTTTGACAGCAAATTGAATCAGGAGTTGGAGAAGCAATGAAAGTTGTTGGGGTTTTGGTTTTGATTTTTTTTTAAGAGTCTAAAAGCATTGATGCATAGGAAATTTGGGGGGGGTTGTTTTGTTTTGTTGTTTTTTTTTTTTTTCTGGTTTTTGTTTTTTTTTTTAACAAGCCTTACTGTGGATTTTGTAATATAGTGCATTTTCCTTGGGAAAAAAGGAAGTTTAAGTCAATGTCCTTCCTTCTTTGCCTTGGAGAACAGCACAGTCTGCATAGCTGCTCGTGTTAGTGCATGCCTGTTGAAATTAGCATTGCATATTTTAGTTAATACCAGTAAAAGTGGAGTTTGTTTAATTTAGACTCAAACCCTTGTTTAGATTGGATTAGCACTTTAAGAAAAATATTTAACTTGTAAAATGATGCTATTGACACAAAGTGGTTACAAGCCCAAAGTTATCCTGGGCTTTGTTTCACTGCTGTCATGGTCTTTCTCTTCTTGCCCATTGACCACTCACAGATTTTTACAGATATCTTTTTTTTTTTTTTTTAAATTATTTTATGCAGTTTAAAGCCTTATGATGGAACAGAACAATGTATTTTTTTGGTGGAAAATCATCAGAACAGTATAAAGCAAGTCTTTTAAATGCGAGACAGTCTTTTTTGCAGCGTGTTACAAACAGGCAGTGCCTCTGAGTGAAGGAAGCTTGTGTCTTAGTAAGAACCGAAGGACGTTGATAAACAGTGCTGGAGGTGTATTCCCGTGGCATCCTAAGCATCCTCTCATCTATCGGTGATTTCAACACGCTCAAGTTTATCAGGAAACCTGTAGAAAGTAGTTCACCATCAGCCCTTTCATGGCTTTTATCTTGCCACAGTTTTCCTCTCTTGGAAACAGTGGCTTCATTTTCCAGAGCTTCTCAGCACCACAGTTTACCAAGTCCCAGAGCCAAACTGACTGAAAGTACTTGGGAGCCAAAGCCTTAATAAAACCAGTGGGATTGAGGTTCTAGATTGTCTCTGCAGCTATTGACCGTTAGTTAAAATCCGTTTGTTTACTCATTTTATCCTGCCCTCCAGGAAGGGAAAGTCAACCCAGCCCTGATGCCTGCAATGGTGTCGCGATCGTGTGGGTGGCCAGAGATCAGAGACATCACCTGCACAAACCACGCAGTTTGTCATTTATGAAAGGTTTTACATTTTCAGCATCTCCAGGTTTGCTGCACCTTAAAGCAGAGGAAGTGGGGGAGGGAGGGAGTGTTTGGACTAACAGTGCTGTAAATACCATCGCAGTAAAACAGGGAAATCTTCACTTTATGTTGTTCTAATATTTATCTCCTCCTCAATTGCAGCTCATTTACAAGCTTTCAGTCACACTATTTCCTTACACTTGTGAGTAGTGTGATCACAGGAACCCAGAACAATCTGAAGCTTTCCAACACAGGTACCCCAAACCTGCCCAAAACTCTGCAGAACGTTGGCTAGAACATCAGTGCTGCCCAGATCAGTCAGCCCGGCCATACCCAGTTCCCTTCTCCTGATTACAGTTCTCACACGTGGGGTTCCCTGGGCTTTGCTACTAACAGTTGCAGGAGACTTGAGTAGTTGCTAGCTGTGTCTGACCAGAATGCTTTCATGTCATTGTTTCCCCCTAAATGTGTAGTTTTTACTAATCGTGTGTCTTTATAGAATAACAACATTTTGAGGGGAGTAAGAGCCCATTGGTGTGTTCAGAACTTGCACTTGGAGTGAAATTTAACAGAATTTGAATTCAGTAAGAAAAAATCAGGGTATGTCTTAAATTTGTTTCTTCCACTGTAAAGAAGGGGACCCCTTCAGTTACCTGTCCCTTTCCCCAGCTCTTGTGGTATCTATTTGCACTGGAAGTGAAATCTCTCTTTCTGCAGTGTTGCCAGATTTTCAGTCCTGTACATGAGGCTGAGTTGTATCCCGGTCCTTCTTGGCTTTGTGGGGAGAGAGAGCTTGGCTTCTCTGCGCGCGTGTTTGTCTAACCTGGTACAAGAGCTTTGCTGCTTTGGGTTGTGTTGTTCTGCAGGCTGTTCCAAGATAACATTTAATTCATTCTCGTTCTGGCTACAGCAATGCCAAGTATTTGTTGAACATCTGTCAGTGTGTTCAGATTATTAACCTAACTTCTGCTCATTTATGTTAATAAAAACATTTGAGCTTCGTAACAAGCATGTGTAACAGTTCCTCTCACTACTAGTCCCGCTGAAATCCAGCTGAGAGGGTTGACACAATCTTACCCCAAGTGGCAAAGTGTTGGCAATTCCTCCTTCAGAAACATTGCTGCACTTTCTGTGCTGCCTGGACCTGGGAAGCGACACAGCTTATAAACAGTTGTGTTTTATCTTCAACCTTGAAAGCTTTTATGTTGGGACTGACTAGAAAATATGGGAAATGGACACCAGAACCGTTTCCAACTTTGGCATCTCTGGTCAGAAAGCTGTGGTCTGTTATCCAGGTGCAGCGTGGTACCTGTTGGCTCTTGTTACAAGGCCAACAGAAGCGTGTCGAGGAGCGATAGAAAGCTGGTGAGATGAGGACTCGTGAGTTCTCTTCTCAGACGTGCTGTAGAGGCAGGTCCCTTCAGCCCAGAGACCGTGGGATCTGCTTCCCTGGAGATTTCCAGATTTTCCCTGGGCAGCCTGATCTCTCCTGAGCTGAACCAACTCTCCTTGGAGTGGGGCTTGGACAAGGTCACCCCCCCCAAGGGCCCTTCCAACCCAAACTGTTGTGTATTGCACCGAGCAAGTGATTTCTGGGAACAGAAACTGCCATTTATCACGGTTATTTGGTGTCTGCTATTGAGCTGCTGCAGTAATGTGTGTAACAAGCAGCGCTGCAGCCAGCTTGGGAAACGGTCCCTGCATTTGGGTCTCCAGAGGCCTTCACTTTACTCTTAGCACACAGGTTTTGCAAGTTGAATTAAAGGACAGATCTCCTTTTTGGACCAGGTGTAGTCCGCTGGGCAGCGAAATGTGCTCGGAGCCGTTCTCCCAAGCCCTATAATCTTTTACTACAGATACTATTAATACAAGTATTAATTACGCTGCTCTGGAATTAGGATTTCGTAACGAAACCTCAAACGGAAAACTCAAGCCAGGTTGGCTAAATGTCAGGAAACACTCAAAACTCGAGCCACGAGTGAAATAAAAGTCTGAGTTGCCTTAAGGTTTATGGTTAAAAGAATGTAAAACTTTTCAGCTTGTCCCAAGTTTTGACAGAAACTCTTGCAGTACTTGGCAGGCCTGGCTGGGTTTCCTTACGCGTGAAATGCAGGATAAAACTGGTGACTGGGAGCCAAGCACAATGCAACAAAAAGGTTCTCCTGAAACAAAGAGCAGTGGAGATGCTCAGCTTTTTCTCCCAGTTCTCCTTCAGATCCTAGCCCAGTTCAGGGGGTGCTCTGGCTGGAGCACGGGCGTGCTGTGGGAGAAGGTGAGACTGGAAGAAGCGCTTGATCCAGGGAGGCGGGTGAGGAGCGCGGCTTTGCCTGCAGGGGAGCTGGGCTGGTTTCTGCCAGCTGAGGATTTTGCCCGTTACGTTTCTGTTTAGTTGTCGAGTGAGCACGGAAGCGAGATAAGCTCCTAGAGCCTCGCTCATCCCCTTGTACCCCGTACAGCAGCACCAGCGGACAAGCTGTAATTAAAAGCTGCTTCGAATACGTTTCAACTGTTTGACTTGGATGGGAGGGGAAAGGCAATTTGCTCTCTGTCCTTCCTTTCACCCTTGAACTGGGGCTTCTACAGCCTCTTAAGTGAAATGAAGAACTTTTTTTTTTTTTTAAATTCATTTTCTATCCAGAAAGGCTTTTTAAGAAAAAGGAGTGGTTGTTGAAGTACTCGGGAAGGTTTTGGTGATGGTGGAGAGAGCTGTGTGTGCACACGTGGGGAGCCGGGGCAGTCGTTTGACATCTCTGTTCATCCAGCACACTCAGAATTCTGATTATTTACAATATTTAGAATCTATTTCAGTTACTTCTTTGCTTAAAGTACTCAATTTTAAGGGCTTGGACTTCCCTGCCCCATGTTCTGATTTGAAGTTTTGTGCTAACAGGGATGAGTTAGGGTCAGGAGGAAGTAAATAGCAGTCTCTGGTTTGGTTTTGTTTTTATCCAGAGCCCTTTTATCTACGATTAGAAAACTTCATTTATTTTTTTAATGCAAGACTTTGTAACCCTTACGAAAATTGCTGCTAGGACTTTCACATCGGTGTGCAGTTTGCTCGTGCTAACGACAGCCCTTTCCCTGGGCTTCGGTGGAGTTTTGGAGCAGGGAAGAGGACACATTTTCCAGTAGTCACTGTGCTGGGGCAACTGGCTTCTTTGACATGAACTCCCCGAGTATGATGCATTGCAGGCAGTTTCTTCTACCCCCAGGTAACCTCTGCTCTAATGGTTTGTAGTGACTTTGTATAGTCCAAACCAGTTTGTGAGGTAGGGGAAATGCTCCTCTCATGCCCCTACCTCATTGCTAATGCAGCTCGTACCCCTGAGATGGGCTTCTTTGAAAATCTAGGAATGTGGACGTTGCTCAGATTTCTGTGACCTTTGGTCCTGGTTGATTAATGAAAACTTGGTGTGGTAGCTTTTAGAGCTCTGATCTCAGTCAGGTAAATAGGTTTACGGTCTATAACTTAAAGATGCTTCAGTGGATGAAAGGGAGTCTGGGACCTTAATGCCACCGGGGCTCTTGGGCGTTGAGCACGCTGCTGTCACCTCTGCCAGTCACCCCGTGAACTTGGGGGGAGCAGGTTTTTCCCTCCGCTTCTCCTGCTGTGAGGTTTGGGTGTTGGCAGCAGAGGCAGGGGCTGCACCTTCACCGGCGCTACCCCAGCCGTGCCCGGGGCGGGGTTACCTGGACGCGCCGGGGGTACCGGGGCGTGCGGGGGGTACCGGGGCGTGCGGGGGATACCGGGACCTTCCGGGGGTACCGGGGCGTGCGGGGGGTACGGGAACGCGCGGCCGTCCCGGCGG
>WTSP01014378.1:0-76920 GCA_025331215.1 Actenoides lindsayi | reverse complement strand
GTGAGCGGAGGGCAGGCCCCGTCGACGCCGCCATGAAGAGCCCCCGGGAGGCTGGGGAGCCGCCGCCAGGTCAGTGCGCCCCGCGCCGCCGGGGAGTGCGGGGCGCCGGGCGGCGCTCTCCCCGGGGCGCCCCGACGGCGGGGAGGGGCCGGGCTGAGGGGTCTCCGCGGCGGGGGCCGCCCCGGCGGAACCAGCTGGACGCCGGCTCGGGGCGGGGGAGGGAGCCCTGGGTACAACCCTGCCCGCGCTGGGGAGCGGGCGGCTATCGCCAGCCCCTTCGGAGGCCCTGGCGGCCTCTTCCGCCCTCCCGGAGCCGAGAGCTGCCGGTTTCGCCCCTAGCAGCAATGTGGAATTACTGGCACCGTCTGTAAGTTCGCTGCGCTGAGGAGCTGGCAAACCGGAGAGGTGTTGTCAGCGTTACTTACAGCCACAGCATACACGGGCTGGTATCTTATCTCGGGACAGCTGACAGTCAGCACTGAAGAAGTCTGGGTGTGTTGGGAAACGGGATGACAGGAAGCCAAACATCCAAGAAAAATAGAGTTCTTACCCTTTGAAGACTTCACGTAACAAACATCAACCTCTTCACTTAATCTTGCGACTTGACAGAGGCCCTGGGCCTTAACAAGAAGGGGACAGTCAAAACGTGACAAGAAAAAAAGATGACAAAATATTAAAGAGATCCTGGTTTGAGGAGAATCTGGGAATTAGGTTTTCATATTTTCTTTAGGAAATTTAGCACCTTAATCTAGATTAATTAAAAAGATTGGCTATACCAATGGGTATGCCAGTCTTCAAAGTCATGATTAGACAGTGGCACAACTATGAAAAAAATCACAGGTTCACAGAATGTCTTTGGGTGGAAGAGACCTTGAAGATCATCTAGTCCAGCCTTAGACCCGACACTGCAAGCTCACCGCTAAACCGTGTCCCTGAGCACCAGGTTGACACACCATTTAAATGCCTCCAGTGATGGCAACTCCACCACTGCCCTGGGCAGACCATTCCAATGTTTGATAACCCTGTATTTGAAAATATTTGGAAAGAGCCCAGAATATCTGTATTGGCTTGTCCCTAGAGAAGGCAATAGCTTTGTTTAATAGAACATTACAAACAACATTATTTGGCAAGTTTTATAAATCAAATTACATTGAAACTAGACCAGTCCACATGGCAAATTAATTTATATTCCCTTTTTATTCCCATCTTAAAATGCAGCTGACCTTGCGTTAGCAGAACTTTTCAAGTCTTGTGTAGATCAAAGGTGAGGTTATAAAGCCCTTTATGATTAACTCACTTTGATTGACATTGAAGTAGTAATAACAGGCACAGCTTTTCAGGTCCTTCCAGTGGTAAGGGCGTTTCTGAAACGGAAACCACCACGTTGCCAACCCTACAAAATAAAAACTGAGGCAGAGGGATGGAGTCACTTGTGTTTCGGGGCCTTTTGGTAGAGATTGCTCTTTTTCTCTCTCTCTTTGTTGCGTTATTGAGGGAGTTAATACAAAATGCCAACTGGTGCCATTCGTGAGCTTTGGTAACCTAAAATGACTTCCATAAATTACAGTCGCCGAGGAAAAAGACATCTGTAGAGAAGGCTCAAACCTGTGGGGCTTGTAAGAGATCAATGCCTAGAAACCTTGGTTGTGTCTGTTTTCTCACAGTTTGGTTTGACCTCTTTTGTGGCACAGAAGTACATTCAGACACAAGGAAAGGATGAATACCCATGTCTTACCTGCTAGTATTTGGGAGGGGACACAGGTTCATATAGTTAGAGGCTGGCGTGTGTGTCACCCCACCAAAAAGAAGAACATAACACTTCCAAGGAAAAGGGGGGTGGACCATATGGCAGAGTAATCCAGGTATAGAACAGTAAAGGAGTATGAAACTAAACCAAATGCTTAACTATAAAGAAATACCAACGCTACATTCCCCTAAGAAAGAAAAAAATACCTGCCAACCAGAGAAAGTAGAAAAATGTTTTTAAGTTTCTACCACTATAGTGCTGAGGACAAGCTGACTTTTAATGCTGATGTATGGGAAGGCATTCCTGTATGGACTGACAGCTTTCGTGTTTTACTCACAATGGGGTGTTTTCACTACAGTTGACTGCATCCAGCTGAAAGTGCCAGTCATTCAGCAGTTGTACCACTGGGACTGTGGGCTAGCCTGCTCCAGGATGGTGCTCCAGTAAGTGACTCTTCTGGTTGGAATGGGTGGGAAATCCCATCCCACGGGAGAGGGGTAGTGGGAAGCAATCTCCAGGGAGAAGAGGTGTGTTGAAGCAGCTGCGAGTTTAACTTAGTCTTATGAGACTGCACATATTCTCTGGTACTCTTGGAGAATGGCTGCTGCATAGGCCTGGCTCTCCAGCAGGAGCAAGGGAAAAGAGAAACTAAGATGAACTTCAGATCCTTTTGAATAATTGACTATTTTGACAGATGCAAAATACCTGATCAGCTCTAAGAACTTTGCAGGTTGGCACATATAAGCTGATAATCGTTATCCCTCTTTCCTGGTGCTCTAATTCAGAACTGATACTTTAGCACAGCAATTCACCCGATTCCTCTCTGTGATTTCAAGTGAGGGGTAGGGGTATCCCAGTTCATGACTATATACCACCTCTGTCCTGCTGAGCTCCCAGTTGGTAGGATGAGTGGTTTCGTTCCAACAGTAGCTTCAGCTTCAAAACAATGAACTGTATTGCCCTGTGGGGTTGTTTTCATTTTGGTTTTTCTTGTTTTGAACTAGTAGCTGTCCTGCTGAACTCCTCTTTCCTTCCACAGAGGAACATGAGCTTAGGTGCAGGAGAAATACCTATTTAGAGGTCCACTTAGTAGATATGAAGCAGAAGATTTTCATTTCTCTCCATCCCTTCTGCCAAGACGTTAGTCCGTGTGCTGGTAATTTCCCATCTTGACTACTGTAACCTCTGCCTCTTTATTCCCTTTACCTCTTTGCCACTCCAGTCTGCCCAAAACTCAGCTTCCAAGATTAATCTTCTCACCCTGCTGATCTGACCTAGTTTGCCCTGCATTCTCAGTTCCAGTCCCTCTTTTTTTTTTTTTCCCATTTGCTTCCATTTGTTTTCTGACTTCCAGAACTCTCTGTAACTGCCTCTTCCCCCCCCTTTGCAACTTGTCCCAAGTGTCTTCCTGACTTCATCTCCCCTTTATTGCCTTTTGTGCCATCAGTGCCCGAGACAAGCTTCCTTTAAATATTTACTGACTTCCTTTACAGTTCCTCCTTTTGATATCCATCTGTTGTGTGAAGCAAGTTTTAGTCTCTAACACTTCTTTCTGTCTGTGCTCTGTTGCTTGCATATTCAGACTGTAAGCCCTTCAGGACAGAGTTCTATACTTGCTCAGTATAGCTCGTGTATTGTACAGCACCTGTACACTTCTAGCACTATAAAACAGTCAAGATACCTGTACATTTCCAATTTTTAAAATGTCAGGATTAAATCCAATTAAATATTCCCTATTCCCTTTCCTTCCCTTAAATTTGTGGCTCCTTTGTGGGTTGGGTTTTTTTTGTCATTTCTTAGCCAAGCCTGTTGTTTCAGTTTTGATGTCCTGTGATGTGGAGGCTTGGGCTACAGCACACATTTTGCTTCTCCTTAGACCTGTGCTTCCCTTCCCCTGCCTTTTCTAAATACCATAGGTACCTGAATCATTTGGACAATGATGAATTCCAGAAAGCCATTCAGGAACTCCAGTTAACTAAGAGTATCTGGACTATTGACCTGGCCTACCTAATGCGGCACTTCGGTGTCAAGCACAAATTTTGCACCCAGACGCTTGGAGTGGACAAGGGCTACAAAAATCAGGTTGGTATTCTTATCTGCTGGGAGACAGCAGATAGTTTCAAAAGCTCTGTGCGTCATGCTATAAAAGCTCTGCTGTGTTACTGACAGTTGCCCACAGTTCCTGTAAACAAGGTTTGCCTGTTGCCCAAACTGGCACAGCTCAGTTCCAGAGGCGAGGTTAGGTACGAGCCCACGTATCTTACATCTTTGATTCCATAATGTGAATTTTTTAAACAGTTTTCATGTAGTGCTGATGAAAGGTTCCAGCCTATTTGACAGCCTTGGAGACTGAAGCCCTCTGTTTATCTACAGAACAGGTACAGCCTGGGCAGCAGCAGTGCTAGCTTCCACACTTTCCCCACCACCATGCCTCAGCGCTGACCTGGAAGAACCACCTCTAGAGGTGAGAGGGGAACTCGGCCTCCATGTCCCTTGAGAGCTTGGCCTCAAGACTGCCAACAGGGGGGCTAATGCGGGCCTGGAATAGCAATGGCTTTTCTAATGCAAGCTCCTGCCCAGTATGAACCAGGCAGGCTTCTCTCACATTCCAGCTGAATAACCACTGGCTGGAAATTACAACAGTAACTGACCAGGAGTGATTTTAAACTTACAGTTTAGTGTAGGAGTAAAGGGAGATACCTCATATCGCACAGCCAGATCTCCAGCTTATGCAGGCCCTTGCTAGCAGGGACTGGAAGTGGTGGTGGTAAACATAATTTCAGTTCATAACTTCTTCCACAGTCATTTTACAGGAAGCACTTTGACACAGAAGAGAATCGAGTGAATCAGCTCTTTGCACAAGCCAAAGCCTGCAAGGTGCTGGTGGAGAAGTGGTAAGCTTACTGTTTTCTTTCCTTTCCCTTTGGAGAGTCTGTGGGGCCCATGTTTTTCTTGGGGCCACCAAGCTAAACTGGTGAAAGAGACTGAAATAAGCCCTGAGCCTTTTTTTTGTGAATTGCAGTCTTTTGCTGTATCTGTCTTACAAAATATAAATCTGTACCTCAAAAATTAATAATTGGGTTTGAGGAAAAAGAGTCAGACACAGAATAAGTGATTTGAAAATGCTGACAGGAGTTGACTGTTGTAGATGTTTTGAATTTGATTATCCATTAAAATTACCCAGCAGGGAGTGCCTGAAGCACTCTAATTGGCCATCACTGGAACTGAGAGTGCTACGTGGGCACACAACCCATTGTTCCCAGAGCTATGCAAACATTATAGCTCTCTGTTCCTAGACAGATGCGCAAAGAAAAATCTAGCATATGAGCTTTTCCCAAGGGGTGGATGAAATAAGGAACCACTATGAAAGAGCTGCAAACACAGGAGAAGGGGAAAAACTGCAGAATTGTTTCACAACTGACAGTGATCTTCTGCATGGGAAATAACTAAGCATCCATGTTCAACTTGAGTTGTATCTTTTTATAGAGAAACTGGATTTGAATCTCCTGTCTCTGTTGGGGTAAATGATTAGAAGTAAGAAGACAGGGTACAGGGCACAGGGAAGCCACAACAGCGTTTGAATGCTGCAGTGCAACTTTTCATCTAGCAGAATCATTAAGTAATCATTTGTAACATAGACAGAGTGTGTATGGCACCATCTGCTTAACTAGAGCTGTGACAGGACAGAAGGGACAGTCAGTCCATCTTGCTTTAGCAATCTTAAGAGTGTGGCCTTGATCCAGGCAGGGACAGAGGGTGTAACTCCCTGTGCAGTACTTTGGCTGGGGTATCAAAGAGGAGGAATGACACTGGAAAAGGTTAAAAAGCACATGCGTTCGGTCAGGTAGTGCACACAGCCTCGACACCTGGAATGTACCCAAGGAATGCATTTCCAATGCATATGGAATACACCATCTGCCTCAGTGAAGGACAGCTTTTAACAGATGGGATTATAGGTTGTTCGCTTAATACTCATTCTCTGTAGGAAGTACTATAGAAATAAAGCCTCAAGAGCACCAGGTAGTCCAAAACTGCTACTGGGAGAAACATATTCTTGTGTGACAGAGGCAAATTTGGGTACAGCTTAAGTTGGTTAGTGATTATACAATCTTTAACCACTCAGTGGCCAAAGATATGGTGCTTTAGAGATAAGCTTTTCTAAAAGCAGGAGAGAAAGCTTCACTCCGGATTTTCCTACAAGAGCCTCTCAAGTTACTGAATGAGTTTCCAGCTCCTTTAATACTTATCTCTGGGGCATCTGATACATTTTGAGATTACATTTATATTACTGCAGAATCCAGAGCTGTTGCAGCAATGAGATCAAAAGGCCTTGAATGACTCAGCCTTTGTCTATAGCAAAGTTTGCATGGTTTAACAACACAAAGCTGTACCTGTGGTATAAAAATAACTGTGCCAGCTGCACAAGTACTGGCCATCATCACACACTTCATGATATACCAGTCTCTTTCCTAAGCTTGTTAATAAGCACATCTGTTTGCTTTTTTTCCCCCCAGCACAGTAACTGTTCAAGACATCCAAAACCACCTGTCCCAAGGTCATGTAGCCATTGTCCTAGTCAACGCAGTCCTGCTATTGTGTGATCTTTGCTCAAGTCCTGTCAAATACTGCTGCTTCCTCCCCATTGGACAGAAGTGCTTCTGCAGGAATCCTGACTACCAGGGCCATTTCATTGTGTTATGTGGCTACAACAAAGCCTCAGGGAGTATTTACTACAACAACCCTGCCTATGCTGACAGTGAGTAGAGCCTGTTCCTTTTGGGAGGATTCTCAGATGGACTTCCCCTAATGGTGTGCATGTATTTCAGGCATCACTAACCGATTTGTCAGAAGGTGTTTTACCACATTAGTTAAATCAGTGCTGCATTTTGTGCTGTGATTTACCTGATGCGTTGAGGTAACGCAGTGAACTTGTTTGGCTTTGAGATTAGTTAGTGAGAGATGCTGAACTGTTCCTATGTGCAGGACCTAACAGGATGGCCAGTTTAGTGCCTCTTCACAGCATTACAGTAAGCACTGCCTTTGAGGTGGTGAGATCTACCTGAGTAATGCTGTAACCCGAACTGGTAGGTCTAGGCTGTGTACTAGTTACTTTTCTTTGTAGAGGCTGCTGGACGCAATATAAGAGCCTTTCACGGGCAAATTGTTCTGATTCTTACTAACATTTTGTTCCTCCTTATCAGGAACATGCTGCACCAGCATCAGTAACTTTGAGGAAGCCAGGACAAGTTACGGCACTGATGAAGATATTCTGTTCATCTACACAGACAGCTGACATCCACACCTGATACTGCCTGCAAGGCAGCTGGCAACTTGTCTCAGGACTCCCCCTGCAGAGACCTTGCTCCTGAATTGCAGTGGGATCTTAAACAAGGGAGACTTTATAGACATTGATAGGACTATATGGCAATGCTGTCTTTATTTTTTTTTTTTCCTGATGAGCTATCTGATTTTGCAATGTATGTCTCAGTTTTTTTGTGTGGTTTTTTTTCTCATTTTCAACATTGCACATTTGACAACAGTTTTAAAACACAGGCCCAGACCCAGTTCACTTTGAGCTTATTTTCAAATTAAGCATAAGACAAAAGCACCTAATTTATGAACTTCAACACTTGATAATACTTGCATAGGTTTAGGTAAACAAAATCAGGAAAAAAAAAATAATCAGAAAATACCTGTTTCTGTCAAAGATCATCAGGGGCTGATCTTCATGCTAAATTCAGGGTACTGAACTTCAGCAGGGTATTATGGAAGGAAAAAAAACCCGGTAAATTAAACCACTTTTAAATAAGAAAAAATGCTTTGCTGGCTCATCAGTATTATCTGATGTAGGAATTCAATTTAGGAACAAATCACATTTACTCAAGGAAACTTCCCATGTACCAAATTCACCTTACACAGATTTAGCATTTATGCCACTGCATTAAATTTTGTATCATAGTTACTGATATTGTTCCCTTGTACTACAAACTCAGTCTCTTTTGGCTAAATCCTCTAGGATGACTGCTCAGAGCTCTGCATTGCCCCAAAAGTTTAAGTGAAGATACTTTATTTGTACCTAGAGGTCTTTATGCTCTTTGCAAAAGCCTCTGAATATCGGACCACCCACATGCACCAGTTTCTACAGAATACATTCTAAAGAAAAATTTTAAACTTATTAAGCAGATACAGAAAATAATAATTTACACTAATGGCATACATTTAATGTGTAAATTGCAAGTATCTGACAGCATATACTGGATTGTAACTAAAATGTTGAATTTGAGCCAAATCTTGCTATTGGTATTAATTTAGTGATCTAAGAAGAGCTGAAATGAGTTAAGAAAATAGAGAATACAAATGTCTCTTTGCTACAAGTAAAAGGGCAGGTTTTCTAGCTCTTATACTACAGCTGAATTTGGATTAAGTTAGAGTTACAATATTCAGACATTATCAAGTGAAATTGTTAGTAAGCCATTTATAATCCTTTCATGTGTTACCTGGGTTTAATTATTTTGCTGAGGAGCTCTGTGAAGTGTGAGAAATAGCCACCTATTTCAGATTCATCATCACATTTTCCTACAAGTCTTGATCTGCAGTCCTATCTATGTTGAAGTGGGTAGAAAAATCAATGTTAATACTGATACAAAGCTAGCAAAAATTTATTTTGCATTTAAAACAGAGATTCCACACCTTTGGCATGGTTTTAGGAAAAGAACTGTTCGAGTTGTAGAACTATGTGGAATAACAGTAAAAGCACATTATTATTTAGTGGTGGAAATAATAAATAGGAATCTACTTTCAGCATGGTAAAAAAATTTCTAAGAGAAAACATTTTCTTCTATCAGTTCTTGACTTACTGAAAATATCCAGAAAGTGTTCAGGAAGTATGGTCAGTACAATCGAGAGTGCTCCTTTGTACAAAGGCTAAAAACAGTAACAGACATTTAAAATGCAGTAGCCTTTACAAAGGTCCAGGCAAAAGTATGTGTCAAGAAATATTCAGTGTATCAAGTTTTGCTTATCATTGGTGAAGCTGCAATATAATCCAGCACTTAACACTTGCTAAATAAGTAAAAAAGTGATTTGTGAGCAGGAGAATCAGTACATTAGTGCCACAGGCCAAATCCCAGAAAGATGCTACAAAACCTATTACAGCTAACGCCTTCCAACTCTTGCAAGTCACCAGAAGCTTACTGATCTGGGAATTTTTATGTCCATGGCCAAATTCATCATGTTTGATTTAGAGAGACTGCATTAGCTATGTTACTAATTAACAGGTATGTAAACTACAGGTTGATAGACTACTTCCTTAACCCGCGTGTTTTCAGGTAGGTTGTTCATTCAATACCATTAAACTGCCACAGGATTTATTTTAGAGCAGACTTGGTTAGCTAAATAAAAATTCTTACAAAAGGCTTGTAATTGACATTTAGCCTCTTACTGGTTCAGTTATCCAAGTGTGAATCTTGAGCTTATACACAGAACACGAACTTAAGGGCATGCCAAGTGTTCTCAAGCGCACAGATACGTGTAACAATATCGACTGTTAAATGTCTGGTACCCAGGGTTTAAATACTTCCAGCAAAATGGAAAGATAAAAAAACAAAGCTGTTGAAGATAATACCATCAAAAGGAGAGCTCCACCATTCAAAAGGATCTCTTACAGCTGCCATGCCATAAGAAGATGGCTTCGAGCGATAAAAACACAAGGAAGCAAAAGCCACGTGAAAAGACTTTGAGTATTTGTATGACACAAATTCAGACTACAAAGCAGCTCACTGTGCAAGCATTCAGAACATTTGCATTTTCTGAGACTTTGTTTCCCATTACAAGATTGTCTGTCAAAATACTCATTCTGAAAATGTTTTTTCACTGTTTCCTTCACGATGTCAATAGCAAAGGAAGGGGTATTTTACATGCAGGGATTTTATACATAAATATATTTTTATTTGTAATTAAGCCATTCTCAATAAAGGTTTAAAGTCACAGATAACCCTGTAACAATGTAGCAAGTGCATTTATTAATTAGATTATGAAAAATGTTGAAAAATCTTTAGAGGATGTGTTATACACTTAACTGGGAATGGCACAGCTGAAACTGTTATTTGGAAAAAGAATGAGGAGTTGAAATATTTACTTCAGCTGTAACTCCCTACTTGCTAGGCTGTAAATTGTATTCATTCTGCATGTCCTGAACAACTACTGCATCACCTGAATCGTACAAAACAACATTTCAGTATACACTAGGAGCTGAGAATAGCAAATGTACTGTTACCATTTATATTCAACAGCTGTTTTGTGTACTCCGCAACCACCAAGTATCCTACTGGAGTGCAGCTCCAGGGAAGTAGTTCTCATTACCCATCCTGACCCCTAAAAGCATCTCCATGACATTCTGTTCACAATGAAAAGTATGCAATTGCACCAGCGTTGCCTGTGCTTTAGCCAGTGCTTCTATTTTTGCCTGAAAACACAACTGAGCTTCTGAAGACATTAAAAGCATCCATCTGCTGCACTGTTTTTGCACCTTGAAGGGGTACACCAAAGACATTGGTCTGACTTTGGTTGTAATACATAGTGTAAAAGGAAATGGGAAGAACCAGAGTGGTCTTGCTTGACAGTACCCACAAATCTTCAAACAACTAGGACACATCTGGGACATTACTTAGCTTTAAGATAATTGCATCAAATAGTTCATAATTGAAAAAAAAAAAAAAAAAAGCCAAAAAACCAACCCTAAACAAGCAAAACCAAGCCACAAACCAAAACAACATCAACAAAGAAACAACAACAAAACCCACACCACACTAGATCAAAACAATTTATGACTCCTTTCACCCTAAATTATCCATTTGTGTAGAGGGTAAAAACTGGAAAGCTGAAATAAACAGACACACAATACAAAGTTTACGTAAACATTTTTATATCCTCTGAAATCATCTCCATCAAACTGTATCATGCTACACAGTACTGAATAAAATCCATCATCATTTTATATCAGTATATTCCTACTAGATCTATTTATAGTAAGGAACAATAGTTTGGACTCATTGTAAATGACAAACACCCAAGAAGCCTTTTAAAAAAATTATTTTACTTAACATAGTTTTGATTCCTATTAAAGTGGTTACAGGAAATTTAAATGACAACATTAAAATAACAACTTGTTATTGACAGTAAAGCTACCATCCAACAGTACCTTTTCATTTGTTATGTAACGATTGTAATGAGAAGCATCTCCTTAGATCTCTTTTACTCTTTGATTACGTTGGGTACGAAATAAGGCTGGACTGCTTCAGTGAGCATGTTTGCATACATTTCATATCTGCCGGTCATCTGGAAAAGAAAATCAAAGCTTCAGTTCTTTAGGTCAGCTATCAAATTACTTCACAGAAAATTTGTATCTTTACATCAAAATTTGAAATCAAATCACATTATATACTCCACTATATTGTAACGCACATGGTGGTTCCAAAGAAACCAGCTCTACAAAATACATGTCTGCTTGCAGAAACATTATGTGCAAAAATTGACACTCCTTGTAACAATTTCTTATTTTAAACATTACATTATCACTGAAGAACCTACATATATTGTGATGGTTGCCAGCCAGGAGTTCTGGTCTACTGTTAGGATTCAAATCATGCTGATCTTAAGAGTGGATAGGAAAAAAATCTAGGCTCTAGCAGTACTGAGGACTAGAAGGAAAGACCTGTCTCCACAGAAGTAAGAAAGATGTTTTCTTCAGCAACAAAGCCTATATAAGAAGTTGCCACGCCCTCATTTATCCCTTTGCTTGCCTTCTTTGTTGTTCTGACACAGTATTTGTGGGGCCTGCCATGAACTTCATCAGATTAAAAAATGAAACTAGAGTGTCAAGTGTTGCTTATTTGTTTTAAAAAAAAAAATTAAATAAAATCTGGCTATGCCACTATACCAGTACACAATATAGCACCCCACATAGCTTGTACTGGTACGACTGAAGGATTAGAAAACTGTAGTGCTGAGGTGGCAATTTGTTAAACCAGCAGGGCTGCTCGACAAATTAAATTAAATTACATTCTCAGGAAAAATGATGCAAATTCGCTCTATCTCAGAATACAAAAAATTACCAGTAAGCTAGTTTGTTAAAGCCAAGTGGAGAGGCTTGGAGCCACCTTAATCTGATTTAGATAAATTCAAAAGTGCATTAGGATGCTTCAGAGATGAATGCACACAGTTCTTTCTGTGGCTTCCTCAACAGCTCCACAAATTCAGGGAGTTAACACTGCAAGAAGTTTGCATTCAGAAAGTCCTCAGAAGCTTTCAGATTCTTGTGGCTTTGGGTTTTCACTAAATTTCACCAGAACTGACAAGTAAGGCCTGTAAGAACATAAAGATCTATCACAACATAAAGACCTATCACACAAGGTCAGATCAAAGGCACATCTCAGTTCACTGACAAATGCCACACAATTTCTCTTAGCAGTCCTTGGAGTTCCGGGCAAAATCTGCATGTAAGGACCAAAGGGTAGGTTATTCATTTAAAAGCTATTGGCCTAGTTTCCCTGGATTTGGCTACTCCTTTTCAGAATCTGTTTAAGCCTTTGGCCTCCCAAACATCCTGTTAAATTAGTTCAACAATTTAAGCTCTGGACTGTTAAAACAAAAGGCTGCCTTTTAACTATTGTAAGATCGTAAGATCATTATGAAAGCTTGTTTGTTTTTTTATAAGCAGGCTTACCTTAAAATTCCATTTGTCACTGACTTGTCTGCAAAGATTTAGATCCATCTCTACCACCAGAAGTCCATCCTGAGTGCGAGACAGTCCTGGGGTCCTGCTGCCATCTGGTGCAGCTACATAACTTGACCCATAAAAGTGGCCTAAGTCATGGTGTGCTTAAAGAAATTTTTAAAAAGCATGTAATGCCATCTGCAAGTAAGTATACAACTTAACACGCAGTGTCCCATAAAACCCAGCTCAGTTCCTTGTGGTTGCTCACTCACTGTGCTTTAAGCAAGGTAACATCCTGAAGAGTCAACAGCACAGTCCTAAGGTAACTGCAGTTTTCATCAATAGTTACTTTCATGCACAGTACAGCTTTCACGTGTATTGAATTAACAGGGAAAAACCTCACTGCATTGCCTTTTAAATAATGCATGGTTATGCTTTCCCATTATTAAGTCTCTGAACTAAAGGCTTTACTTTCATTTTTTATTTAAGATGTAAACAAATTCAAATTGTCAAATCATACATTTGCAGAACAGCTGAGAAAGATGAACCTATTCCATTTTCAATACAAGGTCAGAGGTGAAAACACTGGGATTTGAAGGAAAAAAATATATCTTACTTCATATTGCACAACTCTTGAGTTGTGTCAAGAATCAGCCACTTCTGTTGTACTACTAAGCAAGGGATATGTATCATTGACCTTTTTTTTTCATGCAGCTGCTAAAAATGCTTAGCTCCACCACTAAAAAAAGGCTCAGGCCCACCCCGGATGAAGCCAGAAGTCATGGTTATCACAGGACAAGTTACAGAGTTTCAACATACAAGTGAAGTACACACAAGCAAATCTCATGCTTTTTGAGCATTCTTTTAACTTCCAGGAAATCTGTGAAACAGGGCAAAACGGCCTGCCTGGGGATCCAGGCTAGGGCTATTACTGTTAATAAACTTAACACCCCAAATAAAATGCCATGCATGCACTGACAACACAAGCCAATTTGTGGGATTTCTGTCTTCCAGTCCTACAATATGGCATTGACTCCAAAACTCTCAGTCCTCTCAAAGTATATAGAAACCTTATGTATTAACTTTTGCTGACAACACAGCATCACCAACTTTAATACGAAGTGCTTTTTCTGTCACAAAACAAGAGTCCTAAGTAAGGCAGTCACTAGCTACCACAGCTGCCATGGGATAGACCCTTTCAGGAGAGCTATCGTTTCTTCAGACTTTCTAGTTAATTATTCACAACCACCGAATATGATTTCTGAACGTACCTTTTCCACCATCTCCAGAAGTAAAGGCATTTTTGTAGTATTCCTGTGAAATAAAAGGAATCTGTAGGTGGCAGTATAATTCCATTTCATTAAAGAAATCCTTGCTAGTCTACACACTTAGTATGGAAGTTTATATAAATCTATTAAGATTTTTTCTGGCATACTATCAGCGCTGTCTAAAGGGAGTTGTCAGAGGGGCATATTTTCTATGATGGATAGGCTAGAAAACAGGATCTTTTTGTATCACTGCCAGTTGTTCATACACTTTGGGGAAGTGTACGAATGCCTCCTATCAGTTACACAAGTCTAAAGAAGAGGCAAAAGAGGAGACATTTAACCAAACACATCTTTGCAGATCACAAAAAGCAGCAAATGTATTCACGTAATGGCAAAAACAAGTATGGCATTTTGCAGGAAAGCTGACAAAAGACCACACGTGTAGAGTATCCGGACTAATCTGAAGCCAAGAACAACCTATTGTGTGCAATATTCCATTTTCATTATAGAATTTCAGTGTCCAGAAAGAGTTAGCATCTATACAACAGCAATCAGCTGCGTATCATTGACTTGAGGATGTACTTCATTTCCAGTCATTTTGACTACAAGAATACCAATTCCACCACAGAAACTAGGAGAATTAGCAAAAGGGCAGGTGCCTATTACAGAGAGAGCAATTCAAGAACAGGAAGCAGCTGCAACCAAAAAGTAGGCTGCCTGCAACAAGGCAGTCCTCAATGTCTATCACAGTCCATCTTCAAACGTACGACAAACACTAACACTGTCATTATACAGCAGAGGAATCTATACATCCTTGTGCTATTCAATTCACTTCCTCCAATTAACCGATGCTACAACACTGGAATTCTGCAGTGAGATAAGCAAGTGAAGATACATACCGTTCCTACCCTGTTGATGGCACAGGTAAAGCAGTGATTAGCTATGGCAGCATTTCTGGCTTCAATTGGCCACAGCGACTCGCTGCAACACACAGAAGAGGAGGCAAATATTCACTGCCTGTCTACTTCAGAGCTAAATTTAAATTGTGACTGTGTCACACTGTACATTTTCTGTCAAAGAAGCCAAAGTTAGCTGCTAAGATTGATCGTGCTCTTACAATCCATTTCTCCCCACAGACACAGCCAAGCACTGTAATTATTTTCTGCTCAAATATAGGTATAAACCAATCTGATAACCTGGCAAAAAAAAAAAATTAACATATCTCAAGATTTTCAAAGCAATTAAACTATACAATGTCTTACTCTCCAAATTACACAAAGGGTTTACACATGTGCTTTCACATTCCATTTAACTTATTACCAAATATCATTCTGCAGCAAAGCTCTAAGAGAATCATGCAAGTTGCCTCCTTTTTTTCCCCAAAATGGTCCAGGAGAGGCTTTTGCAGCAGTGAATGAAAAAAAAAATTATGGGCATAATATAAAAATGAAAAGAAAAATCTATTTCCATCAAAATTTCCTACTTCTGTTATCTCAACCACAGTTTTCATAGCACTTTCCAGTAAGTCGTTTTCCAATGGTAAGTTGATGAAAAAGAAAAGCACATTTAACAAAAGTATCACAATAACTTCCCAGTAATTATCTATTAAATCAGTCACTACATTTACATAAAACCAAGAACTGAGAAATGAAGAATACAAAAAAAAAAAATCCTTCTCTTTTACAAGACTCTTTTCCAAAGGAGTTTTCAATTCTGACTGATGTTTAAAACTGAAATATTCTTCTTTTTATTAAATAATTTGATACACAGGGATCAGACTAGTTTATAGGAGGTCCAGAAGTACTCAGAACTCCAAAACAAAGGTGATACAATTTGTACACTCCTGTGCCAGCATGCATCTGCCAGATTCTGAGTACCGAGATGACCTTGCAAGCATCTGACTCATTAATCTCCCAGTCAGACCCAGGAATCTCCAGAGATGGCCACTGGACCGATTGAAAGGACTTGGTTTATTGCCCCTTTTCTAAATTGCTTTGAGTCTGGCAGACAGCTCTTCTAAGAAAAAACAATTTTACTGAAAAGCTCCAGCAAATTACAATTTCACTGAAGAAGAAAAACAGGAAAAAAAGGCTATAGCCAAGAGGCAACCCCAGGGACAGTTTTAATATGGGCCTCAAGAGTCCTCTTCCTGCAATAAAAATTATATGCTTAAAAACATTCAAGTGAAAGCCAGTAATTAGGAGAGCATGAAGCACCCAGAGTACCAATGAAGTGCTGTACAACAACAGGCTAAGTTGTTTGCTCTCCTGTTCATGGGCTGTAAGTGGACAAATACCACAAATATTATTCTAGTAGTAACATAAACCCTCCAAAAGCATTGTGTATTCATTCAACTCTTTTCACAGGGCACTTTCCACATTACTCAACCTAAATTATCTTTTATACCAAAAACTACTAAAGGTAGTTTGAATGACAAAATACTGCATGCAACCTACAGTTCTACTCTCAAGGTGTATTAACACATGTTTCTCTGCATCTGAACTGGCCGTGGGTACAAAAATTGTACACCTCTAAGCTGTTTTGCACCATTTCTACCTTATTATGAATGCTCAGTGTTCTCAGAATTTTCTAGCTGGTCAGCAACAAAAATTGGATGAATATCCTTGGACCTTGTTGCAGAGATGTAAAGACTCCAGATTTACATTGAACAGGTGAAGAGAGGGGATTGAAAAATTTCCCTAAGAAATGACAAATGCTAAAAAAAGATAGTCCTCTTACATTTCTAACTTTTCCATTGTCTTGAATACCCAGTTACCAAGTGTACATTGCCTGAACATTTCATGCATTAAGGTTTACAAAACTGATAATGGAAAAATCTCTTCCTCTAGGTTTAATGAAATAAAAAGTATTCTGCAATTAGTCCCTGCACACAAGCTCAGCAGAAGGGAGAGAGAATAGAAATGAGAGAGATTTTTTAGTAGTATAGGAGATCAGTATGTCGTCTTTTTCTGTTTGCTACTGGATATTATATTAAAATATCATCAGTAACAGCAAAATATGCTCCTGTTTGCTTTCTAAAACTTCTATTTGGAGCTGGAAACTCAATTCAGCAAGGCCAGACTCCCCCCCACCCCTGTACAAAGCTAACTACTTAAGCTGAAAAGGATTAAAAATATTATCATTTATAATTACCATTAATTACCGTCACTTGCTCAGTCTTTATATATATGTAAACATTATACAACACTAAATTACTTTTCAGAGCATACTGTTATCATGAAAGAAAAAACCAAAACCCAAAACCCACAGTTGTTCTATCATGTGTTAAGCTGATGTGTGGGGACATTCTGGAATCCCAGACCTCGATTTACAAACAGTCTAGTTTGGAATTTCAAAGTATTGAGTAACATGGCAAAGATCAGAATACAATAAGAACGAAAGGAAGGCACGGGGGTTTTGTCAAGAGTGGTATGAAAAACCATCAAAACCATTGTTACAAGATTTCTACTTAACGAAAGCCCCACCACCAGCCCCAAAGAAATACAGTTATTTTGCATCCCATTACAGCATCCCAAGCAATATGCAGCCTGTGTCAGACAACACTTAAGAAGCATGGCACATTGAAAAGTTATTGTATGGAGATGTGACAGTTGCTAATAATGTAGAGGCATAGAATATTCAAGATCTAAGCCACAAATTAATCATTATGTGCCAGCTAAGGTATTTTCTTAGCTCACGGAGCTGGTTTTCTTTTTTCTTTTTTTCTACTTCCCCCCCCTCCCCCCCCCTTCAGGAAAGCAAGTCAGTAGGGTGCAATTAATGTCAATCTGCAGAAGATTAATCTCAAGGGGAACAGTTTACATTGGTTCAGTCTGGTTCAAGAGGCCTGCTAATCACAAAATTGCCAACAGTTAAAATTAAGTTTCTGAGAAAAGGGTTTCTCAGCTTGGCTCTGAAGGCCGCAATTTGATACCATACTCATTTGCTCCTCGGTAGATGATGCAAGCTGTCAAGCTAAGCCTGAATGTAAATTAATACTGCCTATCATAAAGCAAAAATATTACAGAGATAATCTAAATAAATTCTCATTAGTTTTCAGAACATCAGCTGGATGCTGGTTAACTCTGTCTCAGAGACAAAAGACCTCCAGTTGTACAACTAATGTTCTGGAAGAGAATTAGTAACTATGAGCAGACTTGTAGCCCAAAACTCCAGACAGAGATGAATGCAGATTCCCTCAGGAAGGCAAAACCAGGAGGTGATTCCTCAAGCTCCAAGACCTCAGCAAGGTGCCCCTGCAGCCCCAGCAAGGGGCTCAGAGGTTCAGTTAACCCAGAAAGTGTGCAACAGCCTAAATTACTGTTTTACCTGAGTGTTCCAATAGTGGCTGAAGGGTTAAAGATGATCTCTGCTCCATTCATACTGAACATGAGCCAGTTCAGAGGGTGATGGCGCCCATAGCAGATATTCACAGCAATTGCTCCAAACTGGGTCTGAAACACTGGGTGTCCTGTATTTCCTTCCATATAGTAAGTAGACTACAAACAAACAAACAAACCACAAATGCAGATTTCTTAAAAAGCAAAAAGAAATACCTCCAACACTGCTTTGGCACTTCCCAACTTCTGATTACCAGCTTCAAGTCATTTGATCACAAGGGAGACACCACCTTTCATTTGGTACAGAGCTGCACTGTAATGGGTATATAGGAAAAAGTGGCTCTCTTAGGCTGGCGAGTTCAAGCCCCTTTGTTTTCCTGCATTCACACTACACTGAAGCACTTTCTGACTTTGACATAAACAATTCTATTCATGTTAGAAAGTTCTACAGAAGCTTAGGCAAGATCCACAAATTGCCAAACTTCAGGCACCTCTTAGTACTGTCACCACATAAGAAAATAATCCTTTGATTCTGATTAAAGAGAGGTGATGAACACTGTTTCAAGAACACAGAATTCCTTTACATTCATCTATTATGTAATGATATGCAGTAATTTTATGAATGCTGTAAGGAAACATCACTGTATAGCTAAGATTGGTTATTTAAATTTCCTATATGCCTACTGCTCTAAACAAACAGAAGACTTGAAACTACCACCAGGGAAATGACAGGATAAATCTAGAGTACACTCCTTAAAGAAACTGGAGCCAACTGTTGGCTTAAAAGATCCCATTTACCATATGCTGTGAACTTTTATCATATCAAACATTTCTAAACAATTAGAAATGCACTGGTTCCTGTAAAAGGCACTAGTGAAAAGAAGGATAGGGCAGTGTTAACAGCTATCAAGAGAGACATTCACAGAGATACTCTAAATGAAGTGTACAGAAACGGTTCTTCCCAGATACCAGAAAAGGCCATGTGTGAAGTCACCGACAGTTGCCTGCTTAATGCCCAGTGGTAGTCAAAACCCCAACAAAATCTCAGACATTAACATGAAGGGTACTGAAATGAAACAGAAAACATCTTTTTGCTGGCTTATAAGAATTCTGTGTGGCCATGGCTTGGGTGCTCTGGACAACCGTAGTGTCTGCATCTCAGTAAGGATATACTAGAGATACACCAAGCAAAGGCAGCTGAAATGATGAAGAGGCTGGGGCAGCTCCCTTGTGAGAAGCAATGAAAGAGGCTCTTCAATCTGCAGACAGAAGGCTGAGTGCGATACTATGAATGAGATTTCCAGAATCACAAAGGCAGTGGATAAGATGAATAACAGAGCAATCCCAAATCAGCAGCAATAGTGGCTATTGAAATCACACACTTTTACCTGTTTTCAACCAAAGAAACTTTTTTCATGCAGCAAGAAGTGCATTTCTGAAATATGCCTCTTTGTGAAAGCAGGTATTATCACCAGGTTCAGAAGGGATTAGACAAAGACACTGATAAAAGAACCACAGATAAGAAACAAGATAGACAGGAACATGCCACCCAACATCCCTAATACAATGACTGTAGCTACTGAGGGAGTACAGAAGGTGCAGAGTGGCCAGACTTATTCCCAATAGTACGTTTTTGTGATGAACTCAGAGACAGAAAAACAAGGTTCATAATCCACCATCTTAACCAAATGGGGCATGCCTCATATAAGAAAGGTGTGCTTCTATTGAAACTATCTGTCCACTGTAACCACGGCCTTTGGCCTTGAAGGAAGCAGAACCACTTCAGGCCTATAGTGAGAACAGTTACAGATGGGGAACAAATCAGGACCTCACAAAAGTGTAGGAGAATGGCATGATAGATGCAGGGGGAATCATCTTCTGAAACCAAGGACCAGAGGTTCATTATGCCCAGTAAAAGTGACATCTTGTGTTTCTTATTTATTATCAGGTCTCACGAGGTTGCACAGTTCCTTGGGCACTGATTTTATCGCCTTTCATGTCTGTAAAGAACACACCACATGGTGGGCACTCATACAATCCTTCTTCAAAACAATTCTGCTGATTGAATATATTTCCATTTTTTCTTCCAGTCTCAGTTTTCTTTTATTACAATAGGAAAAGAAAAACAAGAATGCTGTTGCTTCAGGGAATTCATCAGTTCTTATTTCTTTATTCCTCACCAGAGGTCACAATCATCTCCACAGCAACAAACTGTGATGTCTCAAGAAGGATTGATTTTTGTTTATTTATATGCCCACCCACACATGGCTGAATAGGTTACAGACCAATCTCTTTCCCCTTTCCATTCAGTTCTCACTGATTCAACAAGGATGATTTTAATAAGACTCCTCTCTCTATCTGCTCTATGGAGACAATCCACATAAAATAATTTCAAATTCAGTGCATCCTTGGGGGTTACCTTTGTTGATAAAGAAAACAACATTACAGTAACAGATGAGCATAATCCTTCCTTGTAGTCTTGGTGGTTTCTAAAGTTCCTCTATCAGAATTGCTCAGCTTGGAAGAATTAACTTAATGCTTTCCTAAAAAAACGAGCTAAAAAGACAGTGCTGTTTTGGGTAAACACTATTTGCTTCTATGAGATATATACAACAAGAAAGTTCAAATCATTATAGTATACCTGCAAGATATAGATTGTTTTGTGGTAATTCTGGCATTTAGGATTATAAGAACTAACTCCATTCAGGAATTATGCAAAACTCTTAATGAAACTCTCTTTATACTTCACTTGGAAAAGCAAAAATATTTTCTTTTTTTTTAGGTGCCTTTCATTACAGTTTCATAGCTGGAAACAAGAAGTTTCTTAGAATCTGTTTATGTTCCACAAAACTCTGTCTGGAAAACCAAAATGCATCATATTGTAGCACAAGCAACAGGAATTTATTTTTTGTTTTATTAAACAAGGAACAAATCAAGAATGTGGAAAGTAAAGAAAATTCATTTCTATTAGTGCTTATATTTCATACGGGTTTGTTAGTTACTGTTTTGCTAGCTGAAAGACAGATCTGATAAAGTAATACTAAATATCATAATAATTGTTGCAGATAGACTCAACGCTGGTGACTGACAGGCCTATGCCAGAAATCCATTGTGTACAAACTTATCAACAGCCACCTCTGATGAAACACAAACCAGGCTGATCAAGTCTGGGAGTCCAGGTCAAAACTTCCAGAGGTCTTTGAACATCAAGTTTCAAAACATAAAAAAACTTCTAAAATTAATAAAAAAGTAGATGGGACTGAAGCCTCAGTTTAGCGACTGGAGCATTTGGATAGGGAACAAAAGCAACTGCAGGTATATAGGAGCCCGCAGTGCTTAAAAGAAATGCCTCTGTTAAATACTCATTTCAGCTGACAAAGAGATTAAGTTAGATAAAACAATGTAGTTTTAGACTTTAGTTGATTTTTAGTCATGATCTTTCTGCTTGTGATAATTCTATGGATGGATAAACACGTTTCAGATATAGTAGTTTTCTTCTGATTGTTGCCTTTACAACCATTTCAGTTTTTGAAGCTGATTCTGGAGGACGGCCTAAAAATTGCTGGGGACTTCAAGTGGAAGTAATGTTGTTAGAAAACAGAAGATGCTGCAAAACAGCTACTCAGTCAGAAGCATAATGAGTTAAGGGATTCTGCTCAAAGAAACATAAGCAAAAGAACTGTCATTTCCAAGACTTCACAAAGAAACAGAGATCAAGACTGTAACACACACAGCTGAACCATGAAACAACTGCCCTCCAAATTAAAATAAGTTCAACATGCACACATGCAAAAACTACCTAAGCCAATCATGCACAACTAACAACAAAGCTGTGACTTAAAGAATTTTGATTTAAAGGTCCTCAATACTTTTGTAGTGTCCATCAGCCCAAAGAAGAGCACATGCCAAAGATTCAGTGTTACTTATTCGTTAAGAGTCATCTATCTCTATTCGTGGTAAATTCCACCTGAAAAAAAATAAATTGATTTCACATTTGTGAACCACATTTTCTAGAAATACATTACACTTCCTGCCAGTATGACTCTGATACAACACAGGCTGACAAGACCAAGAGCTGCAAGGTAAGGTTAGCTTGATAGTCACAATACTGTATCTTACCTCATTGAAATCTCCAACCCTTGGAATGTGGTTTTTCCTACTTTTGCCAAGGACACAACCAGAATTAGAAATGACCACTGCAGCATTCCACAGAGTTCCTCCGTGTATTTCATCTCTCTCCAGGATTGGAGAGACCACAACCATATTGTATTTCTTTGCCAGCTGTAAAAATGAACACAATTCTTCTATTATACACAACCTGCAAAAGTTATTTTCACTTTGGTTCATAAAAGGTTAAAAACCAGTTTTTCATCAGGGATATTAGTCTGACTGTTATTAAGGTTTAATTCTTAATCCACACTTGACATGCCCACATCAACCACAGTTTCTTCATCAAAGCTGGATACATCACAGAGAGCCTTCCACCTGAATCCTTCAACTAGAAATGCAAGGTACCAAGAAGAAAAAGTGAAGCCGACCCCTATTTGTTCACATGTGTAAGAGTAAATAGATCCCATCCCGTTCTTCTAAACACCACAGCTAGCTAAAACCAGTTACTTAAAAAAAAAAAAAAAAAAAAGGAAGAAAAAAGAAAAGAAATAAAAGAGAAGAAATGTAAAATAGCATTACATGTTAATTATAAACGTTAAATAATGTGTGAAAAATATAGTAGCTTCTGATTGCCAGTTTACCAGCACATCATCTTTTCCTTCAAATCACTTCTCTTTCTATTATCTCTCTAAACTTACATAGTGTCATCAATTCCACAGTGAGAAGCAATATGTACTTGCCCTAGATCAGACTAAATACAACGCTGTCTACAAAAGCTTAATAGGTCAGTGCGTATTTGGGGAAATTTGACATCAAAACTGTCTTTTGTTGTTTCAATTACTTGTAAAAGAAAATCATTAAAATTCCTTCTGAAAAAAAAAAAAGTTGTCAGAAAATAAAAATGAACTCTGCCACCCTTGTAATCAACAACCTCTGGAAAAATATGAGCCGGACAATAACAAATCTCCTTGGGTCCATAAAAAGCTCCCTACACTTTGTGTCATTTCACAGGGAGATACAAAAGACTTGCGTGGAAGTGTCCCTGTTCAGAAACAGCTAGGTGCTCTCCTCACTTCTTCATGTAACTATTGTTTAATGCTCAACTGTTCCAGCAAGAAACACCTTTTACACGGGAATTTTAAATATTTGTATGAAGAATTGCTCCTCACATGTAAAATTCAGTAATAAACAGGCAGGTTCTTATGCTTTTCATGGAAAAAGGTAGTCTACAATTGCAAAGCATTTTAAAAAATAAATAGGGAGCGAAGTAGAAATGGACAACAACTATGCTCACTGTCATAATATTTGTAAAGCAAGTTGAAAATTTGTTTTTATTTATTTCAGTTTTCTCAGTGGTACAAGACCTGAAATCCATGCTAGTCAGTGGCAGTTATGGGCTGGGGTTGGAGGCTGGATGCGAGGGGTTTTTTTTTCCTTGGTTGGTTTTTTTACCTCTTGACAGAATTTTGTTGTTGGCCCATCCTCTGCTGACTCAGCAAATTCAGTCCAAGGAAGTTTCTCTCTTGTACAAAAAGCAAAGGGCATGGCTGGAAAGCACCAATGCAAGACAAAATTTACAAGAATGTTCATGTCACTCAAGAAATGTATGCTGTTTTCACGAACACAGATAAAAAAATTAAACCCTAAAGCATGATCCAACTGTTTTCCTTGTTTGAAGGCAAAAGCTATTGAAAACTATTTTTAGCAAGGGCAAGAAGTTGTTGGGCCCACACAAAGGAAAGCAGGATGGAAAGAATGTACTTAGTGAAGTCTTACTGGAGGTAAAAATACAAAATATACACCCCAGTCACTAGTGTATGCTTTCTGTGAATAACCTGTTTCCACAAACACTTCATGGAGCCTTCATTTTGCCTTTTGCACCTATTTAAGCCTCAAAGTCTCCACTTCAAAATTAGACTTTTAAAATATCTGTCTATTAAAAATCCGAAATTTTAGAAGAAAAAAAAAATGAAAAAAGGACCACAAAGCTGACACGAAGAAGGAGCACACCTAGAAATACCACTGCTGCAGCATACACTAGTCTTCAATAAAACAGACTTCACATTCATCTTACAGTTCTGCTAAGATGCTTTGTTTTTTCCTTTAGAAAGCAAATGAGTAAAGTCAACTGTTGTATCTTGGAAGATCTCTGCTGTTTACTTACAAGACATACAGTAAACTTTGTAAAATAGAAGGAACTTGACCTCTGACAACACAGAAGGAATCACAGCACATACTCACTCCAGGCCTCCTGAAAACAAACTATGTTGACCCCACACATTGCAGCAGCTTCCACAATCTCCTCAATTCGTCTGTGCAGCGCAGCCACCTGATTGCGAGAAGTGTCTATAAAGCAAGCTGTATATTCTAACTCACTTGTAAGTATATAGCCTCATCTTACAAGCTTTGTTCACATGAAATTTATCTTGTTCTATACTTAGTCTTCTTGCTTTCAGAGAAAGTAAGTCAAGACATTCTCATTCCTGAGCACTGATCATTTAAAGAGTTAGATGCAGATTTTTCAAAAGCATTTAGATGCTGAAAATAAAGGGATCCAATGGAATTCTAATTCCATGGTTACAACATTTAAATACATGCTGACTGACTGGAAAATAGCTAAAAACCTTAACAGAATCAGAGAAAATCGTAATTTTGTTGCTCATCATAAACAATGATGTTAAGTAAGCGTGGAATCAAAGTCAAATACTCAGAATCTTAAAATATGATATAAGGACAGTCCATTTCCTTGTTTATCTCCAATCCCACTCACACATGTGGATCTTGGACACTCTCTACAAGTTATTAACTATTTTCTAAATCCCTCTGTCCAAAGAGCTCAGTAGATTATTACCAAGGAAAAAAACAAACCATCAAAGTATTTATTAACTAGTCAAAAAACACTGCGTCAAAGTACTTTTCTTCTTGAGTATTCTACTTAAAAATAAGCACAGATGTAGAACCTTGCATTGATACTTTCAGGTGTCAATAAAAGTATGCAAGACAACAGTGACCTACGAACTCAACAACTGTACAGTGATTTATAGAAATAGCTATTTCTAAGGTAAAATCATTAGTGTAGCTGATAGTCTTTTTAAGACATGCTACAAAGAATCTACTGAACTAATTACTTGCATCTGTGACAGGTACTATCTTTCCCAAACATGTTACCTCAGAAAAGTTCTCTTCTGTCACTGTACAAAACTACTGCTACTCCAGGAGACTTTATAAATGTTGTATTTTCTTTCACCTCATTTGAAGCTACTTTTAGGGTGCTATTTCTATATATGTCACTTCAGTGTTTTTGTGTCTACGATGTTAGGAGATGATGCTCACCTTGTAATAAGATTTGGTGTACTGCTACACAAAGAATAATGAACACAGCTTTATTACTCTGTGTTTACTCTAATGGGTTTTCCTATAATGGACCATTTCTCAATTAAAACTAGAAGTGCACCTGTGGTTTCCATGGGTTGCCATTTCTTTTGATTTCGAGTAAATGATTTTCTGTTTCATTTCAGACGCAAAGGATTTTCATGCACAAAATCATTGGCTAAATATTTAGCTTTGGAAACATTGCAGGTAGATTGGTCAATCCACTAGGTAAACACAACACATGAAATGTTTCTGAGAAATAATGAAACTGGATGTGTCATCTGAATTTCTTACAGTACACTGTATTAAGATCCTGATGAGTTCTATATTGCCAGACAATCAGCAGACATTTCATGTTGGAGTTTCTAACATCAACAACTGAAACATGTTATTTTTCAATACAGTTATAGACAAGATGGCCCAGATCCCAGTTTGTGTACCTGGACTGCCACAGCTGTGTCTGTGGGAAGTGGAATTTTGTTTTGTATCAGTCCTACTCGAACAATACGTGGCCTTCTCAATTGCTCTGGAGCAGCCTCAAATCCATAGCCCTGGAGCTCAAAATCTCTTTCCTGCGCTGCTAATAGAGCAGCAGCTGGCAAATGAAGTTTTCTGGATTGATGAGGAAGCAAAGACATTTCAAGATGAGATGTTCTCCTTTTCCGCTCTGAATGCAATGGACCAAAAGGATCACAAATACTGTCTACTCCACAGACACCCCCAAGCTCCTGCGCACAACTATCAGACAGTGCAACATAGCCAGGTCACATGCAGGTCTCACTGAATGTAAAATGGGAATGGTTTGGGTTGGAAGGGACATCTCCTAGTTCCAACCCCCCTGCCATGGCAGACACCTTCCACTCGACCAGGTTGCTCAGAGCCCCGTCCAACCTGGCCTTGAACACTTCCAGGGATGAGGCTTCAGCTTCTCTGGGCAACCTGTTCCAGTGTCTCACCACCCTCACTGTGAAGAACTTCTTCCCAATTGCTAATCTAAATATACTCTTTCAGCTTGAAGCCATTACCCTTCATCCTAGCACCACGATCCCTTGTAAAAATTCCCTCCCCAGCTTTCTCCCTCAGCCCAGCCGCGTGTCCCCCGCACCCGCCCTCAGCCTGACTGCTTCCCCCTCTCTCGCGGGCTGGGTATCCACCGCGGAGCCTGAGGGGCAGGAGGGAGACGGGACACGACCCCCTTGCGGGGGGGAGAGGAAGGCGAGCCCGTCCTGGCAGCGCACCTTGCCTCGCCCCCGTAGAGGATCCGCTTCACCTCGGCGAGGTCCTCGGGCGGGATGTGCTGCTCCAAGCACGACTCCACCGACTCCAGGCTTCCCGCCATAGCGCAGCGCTGACAGGGACGAGTCGAGCCGAGGCACGCGCCGGCCGTTGGGCACGCGCGGGCGCCCCCTCCCCGCTCTTTAACCCCGGGCGGGCCCCGGCGGCCGGGCCCCGCTCCCGGCAGCAGCGAGCCCGTCACCGTCCGGGTGTCGCGGGGCTGCCGGGCTGTGCGCTCCGTGTGCTGGGGGCTGACCCCGAGACACCGCAAAGGGTTAAAGAGGCAGCGCTGCGGCCGTGCCCGGCTACTGGCCGCTTCGGGGCCAACGCCTCAGCTTCAGAACTCACTCCCCTAAAAGCGGAACATCTGGAGGAGCTTTTTCTAACGATACCGCTCAACACAAGGCTTAGGCATAGGTCATAAAATGGCAATCGTTTTCACAGGTATGTATCCCTTCTAGCTGCAGTAAGACTGAATACAAGGCAGTAATAAAAAATAATTTAGTCTTTAACGTGGATTTGAGGCCCCATATAACTGGAGATTCATCCCAAAACCAAAGTTCACGTCAGACACAGAACTGAACAAATTGACACCTTGATCTGGGACCAATAAAAAAAAAAAAAAAGGCATCTAAATAAAGGATATTTCCTTCTGCAGGTATCCAGTGGACGCCCTGTTTAAACCAATTATTCCCATGGAACTACTGGCTATGCCTTCTGCTTCCAAACGCAGCTGGAAGTCGCAGTGTGGTAACTGGTTTTCTCATTCAGAGGTAGTACCATGTCCAGGGGTGGCTGCACAGGTCTAGATGTATCTCACTGAGTTTAAGCACAGCTTTATGCGTCTCCTGGAGGGTATAACAACATTCAGCACTTAGCATTTGCAGTTGTTAGGTATTTGAGTTAAATATTAAGCCTTTTAGTCTAAAAAAAAAAAAAAAAAAAAAAAGGAATGTCAGGGAGAGTGTCTAATGTTTAACTTTGAACAGAAAGTGTCCAGGGATAGTCTGGTTTCACCAAGGTATTTTGAGATACATGATTCTTTTGCTCTAATCCATCCTTTTTAACCCAAAAAGTTGCAGCAATGCTCTGTATGCCAAGTGCACCAGGGGAGACAGACTGCTCTGTGGTTTTCTTAGGGGCAGGAACTCTTTGCAGTAACTCCTAAAGAGCAGACTAACTCCCTTAGACAGCAATTGGGAAAATCCTTTAATTTTGGGGGGTGATTTTCAACATACAAGTAGGGACGATAGTATGTTATAAAGCAAAAAATAGTGAATACAAACGAGAACGAAAAAACCCCATCATCTGAAAAGAAGGAACTTCTTTCAAGCTTGCATAGCTATTACACTGTGTAAGAATTTAACCTGTACTTGTCAGTGTAGCATGTCCCTAGTCATGACCAAGGGCTTAAAAACCCTTCTTAGAAATTTATTTTTCTTTCACAAACATATTTCTGAAGGGCAACAGTAAGCAGTGGCTGATACTTACAGGGTATTTTTCATCTGATGGTCCTAATGTGCCAACTGTAAAGGTACATACCCGTACCAATTTGTTCCATTCATGGCTGGAAGATCTTTAAACATTGCAAAATGTGAGATTAGTGCAAAAATCGGCTGACAATACAGGAGAGAAATTAGGAGACCAAGTAAGTTCATTTCCGTATCAGCATACCCAGGATGTCAACAGATACAGGATTTCTGGAGGATTCGTAGAAACAAACAGAAGGGCTTGGCTTTCTCTGGGAACTGTTAAGTTCTTTTCTGCCTGGACTGCAAATTGAAGGGAAAACCAGCAGGTCTATTTTTTATCCAGCTCCTGAAGAAGGTCACATATCTGAACTTTTCTCTTTAAGCTTCTATTCTTAGTGTGAACTTTCACTGACTTCTCTATTGGTGCCTTGTTTGTTTGTAATTTAGTAAATTGTACTACATGTAGGAAATGGACTTCGTGGCAATAAAACTGAAGCCCCTGAAAAGAAGACTCACGAACACTCAAGAACCTGAAAAAACAGTACATTTCCTGTGCACCCTATCAACCATCCTGCAACAACCCAGCGAGGTCCAGACTGCCTGAATAGGAAATGACAAGCCTAGTATTACTAATAATGATGAAAGGAGATCAGGCTATTCCGTAGGGACTGTGTGTATATAAAGGTATAACTCCAGCCAACACAATAAACCTTCAAAGCACAAAATGTTAATGCTGAGCAGGAAAGTAACCTAATAAAGGAAGATGCCTTCCATATTCCAGACAAAGCATATTAGAGAGCCTAGATTTAAGTCTGAATGTTCCACCTCAGTCACTGCAATTAGCTGTTAAGTATGATGTTTGACTCCAGATCCCAGTTCTGGTTTTGACTTCCTTAAACCTGTGTATTTTAACTTCTTCCTAGTTCTGCATTACCTGGACCAAGTAATTATTTTGGGAAATAGCTGAACCTTTTGGTATGAACCCAGGCTGTAATAACTGGTTTAGAGAAAAATAAGCATTTTATAGAACAAATGTTCTTTAAAACAAGGGCAAATTCCTACAAAACAGTTCTGAAGCATGCACACTTTTCATCTCTATCGCCCTCAGTCAGGGTGGTCTGGAAAGTTGGATACAGAAGTCAGGACCACACAGTGTAATCTATAAAGAAAGCAGTTCTTGAGTGCTTCTGTTTAGAAGCTGCACAGATACCATCTTGGAGCTAAAACTGGGATTTGATAATACGGGGCCACAACATCGCGCTGCAAGACTGTTCCCAAGAGTTCCTGTAAAGCCCCACAATAGCACCCTGGCATTAGTCAGAAGCACCCCAGAGAATGAATTTAATAGCCAAATAGCTGGAGTTCAGGCTAAAATTGGGAAAGACCCAAGAAAAGATTTAAACAAACAAACAAAGTCTTTCCACTGTAACCCAAGATAGGAGCAAGGCTGAACAGCATCACGTACCAGAGCTAGTAGGCATCATTTCAGTCTTTCTTTTCTAAGTTAGTAGTATGTACATACACTCTCTCTGAAACACTCAGCTTCTTACAAACTCTACTACTATCATGCAAATCATGTTTACAGGCACTTTCTTCTCCTGTCATCCCTTGAAATGGGTCACACAGAGTTCCCCCAAGCAGCTAAATAAATTAATAACTCATGTCCCTAATGCAATAACTGTCTCAGATCACCCACGGGGTCATGCTGCTTGTTACTAACACACATCAAGGGATTTAGGTGGACACGGACCCAAATGTGTCCTGCGAGGCCACAGGATATTTATGCTCTGACTCAGCTTGCTTTCTAGATGCTGCAACACCCTTTAAAATGACCTTCTACACTGTCCTTTCCTGTGGTCACAAAATAAAGTACTGAATTGTACTGCAAAATAGATCACTGAAATAGATTTTTACATTGCTTCACCTCAAATACAGATTCCTGTTCTTCATAGGGAGGAATGAAACAATTATCTTGGAACAGAGCTGATTCAAAACATTTCAAGTGTAAGACATAAGGAATGAAGGGTAATTACCATAATAAAAGTTGTAAGAGAGAAGAGAGGTCTTAAATATAGGGGGAAGATAAAACACTAACTTCTTGCTACTTAATGGCTAAAAGAAGGAAGAGAGTTGGTAATCTTCATTTCTGTCCTGCTTTGGTTTATACATTGAGACAGATGACTTCTAAGGGTGCTGCGATACAGGAAAACCAGCATTCTCTGGTTTAAAGTCACTCCTTTGTATCATGACCTCTTGCTAATAACACTTAACTTTGGTGGGGTTCTTTGGGTTTGGGGTTCTGGGGTGGATTTTTTTTTTTGCCTTTACACTGGTTACAGACAAAGAACTCTTTTCCTAATTCTACTTAAATCTTTACAAGTATTCTTGTAAACATAAGCTAAAGCAAAGTTGAGGATTTTGATATGGATGGAAAATTCCAGTCTGCATTTAGACTCCCTGCCTTTCCCATGCACTCTGCAAAAGCCACAGGTACAATCACCTATAGAGTAGGAGAGCCAACTTATAAACCTCATAGTTGGTTTTATGACATCTGCTCTCAGCTTCCTGCCGTTCTGAAGGCTGGCTGAGGGGAAGTGGCAGAAAACAGAGGAAGTTTACTGTTGACAACACATTTTGTCTACTTTCAGGCATGCCTTGGACCAAAGTAGTCCCTAACCAGCCCCAAGTCTGGGGAGTGAAATGTAAGTTTTGAGTCACCTTGCCCTCCCTTCTTACCTTCCTCCCACAGGAGGGGCCCAGATCACAGTTTTCACAGAGCTAAGGTACCTTTGGAAGAGTTCTTCTGTTCTTAGTGCTATTGTCTTTCTAGCAGGCAATATTCTCCTTGTTTGCTTTGACTAAACCACACCTGAAAGTGTATCTTTAAGCCAGAATAGATTCACAAATTGACCACTTTGGCCAATTAAAAACTTCATTCTTCCCTGGAATATGGCTATCTCTATGGTGCACAGGAAGTGCATTAAAGTGAACACTCATAAAACACATTTAATGATCTAACATTTAAGGGCAGCGTTCTTGTTCATTACTGTAACTTTCTGCTAAATTACCACCAACAAGATTGCTCATGGGCTCAAAAGGTCAGTGTTATTTTTGCTGTTGAAATCATGGAGTCTGGGAAACAACTCTGTGTAAATTGCTGATAAACTGGAACAAAGACAGAAGAGAAAAACACTGAACATATAAGAATGCAAGTAAACCAGCAGGAAAGGAGGGGAGGGGAAGAATCTCACGGACAGTTTATTAAAAGAACAAAAGAATAAAATCTGGCACATTTGTTTTCCATGGGTTCAGGAAGCCCGGTCTTTAAGCACCTACTATAAATAGTGTTCTAATCCTTCATCAAAGAGGGTAGTAGTCTATACCAAAATGAATGAATTCTAGGTATAATCTGGGAAGAGGAAGATGTCCCTCCCCTCACAGTAGGAGAAAGATCTTTTGTTTCAGTCCTTGCAGAAATGAGATCTTTCCAAGTGTAAGAGCTGGAGAGATGAAGCAGAGTCTGGAACACGGTGTTTCTCCACTGCTAGATTCCTGGCAAGAATATTACTAGAGAATAGAATTAGCAAACATCTAATTCGGGATTGAACAACGTGATTTTGAGAAAAGTGGTCTTGAATTTATTGCATGGCTACCTTGAAAATGCTCAAGGAGTTCCCCTTTGAGTGGAAGTACTATGTGAATTCTATAAACTTCAAAAAAGCACTTGATAAGGATATATAAAAAGTAATGGGAACTTAATTGAAATTCTGAAAAGGACAATTTTCAGTCATTTAGTCCTCTGTAAAGGATCTGAGTGTAAAGTAATCCCAAAAAGCTACCTCGGAGCCATCCAAGTTAAAATCAAATGTAGAATACAGAAGCCTTACATTGACCTTAAGGAAAGAAAAAAAAAAAACCCAAGAAAAATCACTAAAAAAATTATTTCATGCAAAATATTTGCTGTAAATTGTCTCACGTGAGCTTATTAGATGCCTCAAACCACTTTATTTTCTTGGTGAGACAGCTTTGGCCAACAGCTTGGCCAGTAACAAAGCAGTATTAAATTATTCAGTACAGCTCTCTGGCTCTCAGTTGCATGGGTTTGATGTTATTCAAAGCAACTCAACAAGGAGGTGGAAGAGGATTGTTTCTACAGCCTGCCCACTGAACTGAATGCCTCATCAGTAACTTTTAGGATAGGAACTGAATATTCTCCAGGCAGGTCAAAGCCTGCACACAGCGGTCAATAAAGGGCTACATTAATCTTTAGGTTCACACTCAGCAGCACAAAAGGAATAACAATATCCACTAACAGTCAACATTTTGCATTCCTGGGAAGGCATTGAAGCTGTGAACAAAGAAATTACAATTAAGGTCTGTCTCTCACAAAGGATGAGATCCTTCCCACCACCAGAACTATTCTGGAAAACCTGTGAGATCTCTACACACAGGCAGTGTCAAAAAAAGGACCTCCAGTGCAGATTGCATACACTGGCCCAAGACAGAACATTCTCCATGTTAAAGTGCTTCCTCATTAGTCTCTCACCACAACTATTCTACTCATGGTTCCCACAGACCAGAAGTAACTAGGGCTGCAGTGTGATTTGGGTGGCAGGGAAGGTATCTATGGGATCGCTGTGCTGCAACATGATGTGGGAGCACAAGGGGAGAATATCCATACAAGGTGCTAACCAGAAGGACTATTTCACTTCAACTGCAGACTTCACTGCAATCCAAACCTGTTGTCCAATGTAAACGAGCCCTTTTTTCAGTGCAGTGGGAAGACAACAAAGCATGCCATCTTTTAAGGACAGCTCATGGGAGGGACACTGTGAGGCCTCAATGCACATCTGTGTAATGAAGGCCACTATCTCTGGCTCACAGCAACATGTGAAATTGGGCAGACTGTTGCAGCTGCAGTTGGCGAACAAACAGTAGTAACCTAAGCTTGACACTATAAATGATGGTTATTGAACTAGTGTCTTCATGAAAAGGCTGGGTGCTGGCAAAAGGGCATGAAGGAGACAAAACAGAAGTTTAATTAACTTAACAGGAAAACAAAAATCTAGATAAAAGGAAAAGAGCGTTTCTGAGCCAAGTATTTAAAGGCTTCTCAGACCTTCCCAGGCCAAAGAGTGTCTGTGTGTAATGCTGACTTCCTTCCAGCTCTGTCTGTGCCAGAAATAACTCCTCAATGGAGTATATCTCATTACTGTACCTTTTACCAAAGCCATTCTTGCAAAAGAAAGGGACACTTGCTGCTGACATGCTGCTGGCAAACCTGGAAGAAGGAAGCTGCATCTGTGAAGAAGAGTGTAACACATTCTACTGTACTTCTGCTTGAGCACATATGAATGTTTGTAATGGCATAAGCAAAAGACTTTCAAAAGAGGGAGTGTGTGCACCAGGGCAAGAGTGGATCTGCAGCAACCAAGGGGAGAAAGGGAGGATTGACTGGCCTCTTCAAGATCTTGGGTATCTTTGGCATCTTTCAAAGGCTCGTTAGCAGTTTACATCACTGATGCTGTCTTTCATGTCATGTTGTTCCTAGCCACAGCAGAGTGAACCTGGAGCCATCTATTAGGGTTGTCACACAGCATAGTGAAACCTGGCCAGCTGCTCTGTAAGCACAGAACAGACTTGCACGGTGCCTGAAGACACAACATGTAACTCCTGACTTGAGAGAGGCACTGAAAGAATCATATTAGCTATATGGTTATGCACTCATCCACCCACTGGCTGTGATTTGCCTGACGTGTTCAGGAGCTGAGCTCTCATTTAGAAAGAAAAATATATTTCTACCTTCCACAGTTTCAAATAAAATAATTCACACATGAATGGAAGGGAGCAGCTGAAATAGCATCTGCTGAAGTCCGCAGAGAGCCTGAAATCAAAGCTCTGAGAAGAGTAATTCCACACAGGTATTTCATTGGGCTCCAAAAGACAAAGATTTGCTTTTTCAAGGAAAAAAAAAGACAGAAATAAAAAGTCCACCGTAACCATTTAAGTGCTGGACAGCAGTCTACAGAGACTGGAATTTAAACTAGTTGGCCGGAGATGAAAAGACAAGATGGATTAGAAACAAAAAGGCAGCAGAAAGAAGGAAGGGAAGAGATTGTGGAGGATGTACTGGTGGAGATATTTTTTCTGCTGAGCAATAGTTATCATACCAAAAATTTCTGAGGAAATTTCTAACTGTAACTGTTGGAAGGTTTCTTGTTTGGTTTTGGGGATTTTTTTGTTTACCAACTAGAATCCATACTGGACCTTTGGTCCAACCTCACAGAGCAGAGTTCTGTGTGTCCAGAGGAGAAGGCAGTACTAAATTTATAGACCCCAATTATCATTAAGGATGGAATGTAGTCCTTTCCAGGAATGAGTCAGACACTCCTCCCACAGTCAAGGAGAGGAGCTTTTATCTTTTTTTCTTTTACACACAAGGCACCCCCACTGCACTGCATGTATATAGCCATTTCCTGAAACATTTCAAATTTGTTTTCCTTAGGTTATTTGTGTCCACAACCACCAGCTGGTCTGTGTCAAAGCCGATATGTTCAACATATTATTCCATTATCCTATTAGGTTGAACATGTCCTTCCTCCCATAAGGGTTGTGAAGATATCAGCCTTACAGAAAAGAGACAGCTTTAGTCCCACTGTCACCTCTTTTCTTCTAAGTAACACACTATCCTCTGTGATCATATGGCCTATAGCTAACTTTTTAGCCTATCTCCATGTATTTTGTTTATACACACAAGAAAAGATACCTGACCATTTAATACCCAGCTCTGTTACTGAACAAGCCCCACATGTGTCAAGTGCAGGAAAAAAAGGTCTGAAGGCTTCAAAGAGACAAAAAAGACTGATGCTTTTTTTTTTTTTTAACGACAATTTCCTATATTGTGCTATAGGAACTCTATAATTTGAAATGATCACTTCTCCATCAGAATATCAGTCGTATTTCCAAAACTGCTCTCTTGATCTTAAAAAGTCTTGGAAAAGTTCTCCAATACAGGTCAATGACATTTAAACTGAGGAAATGGTCACCTTTGGTTTTCCTCTGCAGGCTCCTCATGCCCCTGGGAATGGGAGAGCAAAAATTCCTGGCTGGTTTCCATGACCCCAAGGACTGAACGTGCCTTGAGGAGCCTTCCCAACCCCTGCAGCAACTACAGCTAAGGCAGCTTGTGTCAACAAAGATTCTTCAAAAGATGCTGTTTAAAGTTGTTAGGAGTAGAAGGCAATGGGAGGGGAGCTCGTGCTACAGAACATCTTTCCCTAACAAACACTCTACTTGATTTGGTCTCCAGAGCAAAAGGGAGCCTGCCAAGGCTTCACATCAATGTTTTACTACCTGCATATTCACCTTTTACACCTTTTCTTTTTTCCCCACAATGGAAAGCAGTCACAAACATGGCACTCACAAGCATGTTGACAGTTCAGTTCCTCCTGATCCCAGCATAATGACAACCACCAGCATCAGCTCAGTTCCAGGAACCAAAGGAAATAAAATAATTTTTAAAAGCCTCCGTTAAGCCAGGCTGTGCCCTAGGAAGCCCCTTTAGCACAGCCTCCTCCTGTGTTAATCAGAAAAATCCATGACGAGCACATATATGTGCCTTGACTCAGCAGAGCATTAGCAAGCACTTCAAGAGGAGATGAAGATATGTAAGTGGGGTCCCTATGGCTCCTGCAAGAGGCAGCAAAATTCATAATTGTGCCAGGAAGACAGTGTTCATGTCTGAACAGTGCTGCATCCCCTCCAGCTATGGGGTTTTTATGATCCTGTAACAAGAGTTTTATGTTCTCCCCAGGGGGGTGGGCAGTCACAGGTGAAAACTAACAGCCATGCACCTAAAATACAGAAAGTTAATGAATAAACTGATATTAGGGAAGAATAGTAGAGGTTAATATCAGTAGTTCCCATTGAGAGTGGCTGGTGGATCATCATTTACAGATGATGCCAGAGGGGCTTTTAAAGCTGTTTGTGCTGAGAAGCAGTCACTGGGAGCAGTGGTTCCCAACAGAGAGCAGCAGCAGTACTGTTATTGTGGGATGGGACAGTTGGGGAATGCCACAGCATCTCATACATGTGCTGTAACTCAGACTATACACAGCCTCTTTTCTAATACACATGGGTACCATTTTTCACCCTCACTGGATTGCTTTTGTCACCATACATGCAGATGTTCAAGCTTTAGGAGGGAAGAAGTGATTACACCAAAGGGCTGCTCAGCACTGCAAAACAGCTCTGAGTTAGGCTGTGGTCCTGAGTAATTGTGACACTTAGGAGATTCCCTTGGACCTTGCATTCAGTATGCAAAAATATGACAACAGTAACTATCATATCTGCTGGTCCATGCTTCTCTGTTCACATGATGTGCTTAATTTCATGTTAACTATTACTGGTCTCCAAAGCTTCATTCTAACATAGTATAAATTTCCATTGTAAACAAACCCTCTTTAGAAAACACTAACAAACTACCTGGGAAGCTTTGTGTACACAGAGCTGTAGTTTTCAGTGTGAAAGTTCTTCTCAATGCTAGAAGCAAAATCTTAGTGGAAGGATTCCTCACTTACAGCTTACAAAGAACCATTCTCTAGTAATGTTGAATCACAAGATCTGGAATTACCAGTCCTAGAATAATGCTCGCTTACACCACAGTGATTTAGCAGAATGGTGGAATAAAAAGGTGAGAGATGCAGCAGCATACCCCTAAACTGACCACAGTCTTGGGTAATATTGGCACGAGACCCTGGCGACACAGCTTACTGGACACAGGCTGAGAGCAGCAGTAAGAGTGCCTGCAGATGCTATTCATAATGATTGTGCAATTTAACCCAGCTATCATGAAGATGGATGGAGCATGCATAAGTATTGCTGTCTGCACCAAACAATGGCTAAAACCGGGCGGAGGGAAAGATGGCACAGTGCAATTTGCAAATAATTAGTATGCCCGTGGCCTTTCTTCACCTTTCCATCTCCTTGTACATTAGACAAAATATACACGTTCCAGGCAATAACTCTTCCCTGTTCCAACCTCTGCATCCCACTCTTTCCTTCTGCCTCTGATGTGCCAGGGATTCAGTTTCCCTTACCTACGTATGCTTGACCTATAAGTATGGTCTCACTTTCATCCTCTCAAACAAAACTTCTAAAATGACTACCGATTCGTCTCTCAGCTGCCTGCTTAAAATTCACAGCTTCCATATGGTCTGGATGAATTCAGGCACATGATAAAATTGGTGCTTGTTGTTTCTGTTACTCCTTTGTCTTCTGTGTCCGATTTTTTTTTTTTTTTTTTTACACTGTATTCTCTTTTAGTTCAGTCAATGTGTACAGCTGCTAGAAAAGCAGGGGCCAAACTTAACAGCAAAAGAAATATTTAAGATCATTTCCCTTCTTAACTGCAGAGAGCTCAACTTAATCCACAGAAAAAGTCTCTTTGATGGTTCAGCATCAGCCAGACACAGGAAGCACCGAGGTGGCTATTCTTGGGCCTTTCCAGAGAACTGGAACACAGTGTTTTCCATTCATGCTATGGACTGTTCTGCAACATCACCTCACTGTCTGATCCTTGACAAACAACAGAGGGGAGCATTGAAAACCATCTAATGCCCGGCCTCTTAGGATGACTTACCTTGTTTAACAATGAGGCCTTTGGGTTTATTGAGCCTCCGCATCTTGCGCGTGCTGGGACACGTTAGCAGTTTAACTGAGGTGAAGAAAAATAGCACTTTTATGAGTTGCCAGGCCAGTGAGCAGTCAGAGGGACAAAGTCTTGTTGCTCCTGACCAGAGTTGCTCACCCTTCAGGGGCACCTAACTGAAATACCGTAACAAAGGATCGATTATGTTACAGCTGAGAAACACAGGAATGACTTCCTGAGCACAATTCCAGAATGTAGTCTGCACAGAGAGAGAGCTGGGGGGGGAGAGGGGGGGGGGAACAGAAAGCAAGCAAACAAAGGGGAAGATCCTTCAAAAGAAAAAGGAGGCCTCATAAACATGAGGGGAGAGGCCTTACTGACTGCAAGGACTCTGGCAAGGCACAGTGCTCTACAACTAGCCAGAATCTCTTCAGGCTACACCAGAACAAATAAGGACCTGAACTAATAAAGCCCAACATTCAGAGTAATTTAGAGACACTTCTGCTCTTAAGTTGCTTAATTGCTTTTAAAAAATCTTTTGTGCTTGCCTTATTCCCACCTGACTCCTTAGCATCTCCCTAAGGGCCTTAGTCTTGATGTTGAGTCAAGTAGTGTCACCTTGGGGAGAACTGGATTGCCTGGTGAAGACAATTGAGTCTCCATCATTATCTCATTTAAGAGTGGGGAGACCTGCCTGAAGTAAATGACTGGAGAAGTAAACAGAACAAGCTGCTTTACAGGCCTGAGCTTTCTACCCACAAGTGAACAGAATTTTATTTCCTCTGGTCTCCCACAGGATGGCACAGCACAGATGTCTTCCTGTCTATCCCTCCTCTGCTGAACACCAAAAGTGCAGCATTCAGCCCTTCTCAATGGTATATCACACTGGGTCCAAACCTGAATTCATGTTCCCATACAGGGCCACAGAAACCAGCAGTTACTCAGAGAGTGCTGTGAGATGCACTGGGCCTCGTACATTAACAGCAATAATTGATGTAGGTCCTTTCCAGAGTCATCTTCCAACAGAACAGCTTTCAATGTCATCTGCATTCCAGTAAAACATTTAATCTGAGTGGAGACTGAATTAGTTGGTTACCTGAAATGCCCACAGACAGCAGAGGGAGCCAGCCCTCACTGCTCCCTGTCCTCCAGCTCAAGCATCCTGCCTGTCTTTAACAAACAAACAAATCCCAAACAAATAAAAACACCCACCCAAAACAAACAAAAAAACCAAACCCCACCACTCAATGGTCATCAGAAAAAAATGGAGGTACAACTATACACACACTGCACTTGCAGTAGAAGTGCTGCTGAATTATTACACCAAGTTAGATGCCCAAATCTGGGGTCAGTTTAAGAAGGGCTGTGTTTGGAGGTTGTTTTCCCTACGGTACAGCCTGGCCATTAGCAGCCTGCACCAAGTGCATCAGGCATAAAACACAGTGATCCAATCACACATTTAGTGCAGATCCTGGTTCGTATCTACAGTTTCACTGGGGGTATGGAAATGGAAGCAATGTCTGGACTGGACTGCTGTAGCCACCAGCTTTGGCCCCACCTTTCCTGCTGTGCTGGGGACATTCCCATGAAGGCTCTCTCCCACCTCTGTACTGTGACAGCCTCCAACTGTCGACTGTGGGGCAACACCGAGCTCTTGAATGAAGCACAGGGACCTCTCATGACAATCACTAGATATCAGGTAGATATTTTCTGAGCTGAATCTCATGAAGTTAGTTGCTGAAACATTTCTATAAATACCAAACATTAAGGAGCTAAAGAAAGAAACAGCCAGGGGTGAAATGTCAAGTTTAAGCTATTGAAATGCAAGGCAGATGCTTCCTAGTCTGTTTGCCAGCACATTACTGGTGGTTTGTTGTCTGCAGTTCTGACAACCCAGAGTTTCTAGATCTGAGAGGAAAAACCCAAGTCCCCAGGCTACAGAAGTCACTTTTTCCCCACTATGTGCTTCCCAAGTTAGAGGAACAGCAACTGTCTCTACTTTGCAAATCCAACTTGCTCAGAAAAAACCAAGCCCTTTAGACAGCCCCTTCCTGCTCCCCCAGCAAGCAGAAGGAAATGATGTAAATAAGTCAAAAGGCTCAGTGCTGCCCCTATTTCCTGACTCCCAGCACCAAACAAGAACATAGGGGTCTGTGATCAAGGAGAATATTGCCAAAGAGAAACCATCAGAGAAGGAGTGAGGCTGGAGGCCTTCCCTCCTCTTGAACAGCAGTGCTGTCTCCTCCCTTGGCTAAAACAAACTGTACGTGTAAAGGAAAAGTGCACACACTAAAGATTTAAGTTGTGGTAGCAACCTGGAAATCTGGGAGGAAGCCATCTCCTGAGCACTGTGATGGCCAGGATGACTTTGGGAACAAGGCTCTACTGAAACTGGCATGTGCCAATGGGATGGACAGAGCTGAGCCACTGAGCAGCTGGAAGGGAGGAGTCCTGGTACACATGGGACAATGCATGAGATGGGTGCTGAGGCTGCTGCAGCACCGGGAACCTGTTGGCAGGGGCCATGAAGTGCTTTAAAGCTGATGGCTGAGCTTTCAGGATGTGATTCTTTGGTGAAAGGTAAGAAAAACAGAGGGCAGCAAGGCAAAGGTTACAACGTTTTTACTTCCTCGAGGACAAATGTAAGAACTCAGAAAGAGTGGGTGGGGACTGGAAAGCAGATCTGCCAAGGGAGCAGATGCAGGCAGAGCAGATGTAGGCTCTTCCCCCACCTCTCACCCTGGGCCCCTCTACCATATCAGTGCAATAACAGCAACAACTCAGGTTCGTGGCATAAGTGCCTACAAACTGTAAAGCCCTTCTGTCTTAGAAGACTCCTCTAGCACAAAGAAAAAGAAAAAGGCAGTGTCTGAGCCGAAAAGCCAGACTACCTTCACAAGTAGTGTGAAGCACAGAGAGGGGTGTGGACTCAGTGGAAAGAGCAGTCATCTCCATGGCTGTCATCTGCAACGCCTTGGCAATTTCTTATCAAAAGCGCCCTGCACATCACATCTCCACCCACCTTCTCAGTGTCTGACCTGATTCCTCCCAACGGTGCTATTCTTTGCTCCCATGTGACTCCCCCAGAGCAATAGCAGGGAATCAGCTAGTGTATCCTGGGATTCCAGTGCAGAGACATCTGGCCAGCCTCAGTGCCTCTCCTCATGTACTGCAGCACGGGGCTTTTCAGGAAGCAGGAGAACATAGGCCAGAAGGGAAGAAAAGAGCAAGAATGAAAAAACAGCAGAACAGGTAAGTAAGATGAAATTTTAAAAATACCCTAAAAAAAGTAAGGAGGAGAGAAAGAGTGTGGCCACCTTCAAAACACAGGACAGGTAGAAGCTGGGGAGGCAGGGAGCGTAAACAGACACAACACACTCAGAATTTACAGGAACAAAAGGATTCCCCTCTGTTCCTCCCATGATCTCTGCCAGCTGTCCTGCTCTGTTCCCCCCACCCACCCATGCAAATTCACCTTCAATTACCTTACCTCAGGAATATTCATTACAGGAAGATGTCCTGAGTGTATCAAATTAGTGCCTTATGAAAGCCCATTCAGGAAACATCTATGTGATCCTTATTCAGTTATCAGGAGGGAATGGAGTGGGGATGCCAGCCGAGAAGGGGGTTTTATGCAAACACATGTCTCAGGACTGATGGACTGGCAGTGCTCTGCAGGCACAATGCAGAGGGACCACATCCTGCTGGCTGGTTTGAGCGCTGATGCAGCCTCACAAATGCTTTCGTGCACCAAAACCATTCTATTGTAGAGTTGAAAGACTTCTAAGCCTAGATGGAAAGTGCTGGGATGAACAACTGGGTCAGGAAGTATCCACAGGAGACATCCCATTTTCATCTACAAGGACAATGAACCTCAGATGCCTTTGCAGGGTGTTTTAACTTCAGAGCTTTCGTATGAACTAATGGCATTGGAACAAGCAGTCAAGTCACTTGGAGCAAGAACAAAGATCACAGCACTCCAAAATGTTCCCCTCGTAGCTGGGGTTGGGAAAGGCTGAGATTTCCACGTGCACTACACAGAGGTATTGCCTGCTGCAGTACCTACCAGTCAACTAGTTGAAACTGCCCTTGTCACACTGGTGTGTGTCTTCAGCACATTCCTTAGGTGCTGTACAGAGATCTCACAGAGGACACAGCCACAGGCAATACCTCTGCTGCTCGAGGCAAGGTATAGCAGAGTTTAGGAACAGGGCGTCTGACAGAAATGCCCCATTCTCCTGCTTGCACTGCCCCAGGGAAATGGGATGTAACACACTGCCAGCAGCTGTAAGCAAAGAAGATAGTCCACACAGCAGCTGTAAGGCAGTGGGACTGAAGAGAGACAAATTCCTGTCTCTGATGATAGCTAATGGGCTCCAAGCAGACTGGCAGCTGCAAAGCACCCAGTTCTCTGCTCTGGCTCAGCCAACCAGGCACCTCTGGGACTATGAGCTGGTGGAGAAGAGAAGCAGAACAAGTCTGCTTCAATCTATTTTTATACTGCAGATCCATCTGCTCCTCTCCACAGCTGGCAAGGCCTGGAGCTTAGATCCTCCCAACAAAAGCCTCTTTATGAGGCATGGGAATCCCCCCCCCACTATCAACACCATTTGGACTGGATTGCCCAGGCAGAGGCTATTTTGGGTACCACAGGTGGCTTCTCCATCTTGTCCAGCACAGGGACAGAGCCAGCAGATGCCTCACCACAACACTACCCAGCCAGACCCTTAGGGATGAACTCTGAGCAATGTGGAGGCTCTGGTAAGGCCACAGGCTCTGGGGGGTTGGGACACAAAGCAGAGGCCAAGAGGAGGAGTTCGGGGAATGGGTTTCCCAGGTGAGACAGAGCAGAGTTTCCACCAACACAGAGACCCTCAGAACTGCTTTTGAGAAAGAAAAATGAGGAGGCGGCACAGAACTAATCAGAGTCTCTGCCCTGCACAAAGCACTAACTCATCCCATATCTAGACCCCAGGTCTTCATTCCACAGACCCTGTACCCTAGAGATCAACTCCTACTCTGTCTGGGCGAAGCAGAAAAAGGTTCTCTCCTTTCCTCTCTGTCCAGGCAGTAACCCCTTTCTTTGTGTTAAGGTTCAACATCTGCTTGCTCCTGTTAGAGAAAGCTCCAAGCTCTCTGCCTCCTCCTGACACACAGACAGCAGAAGGCTCTCCCAGCCTCTCCTTTCTCTCTCACTGCATGGATGCTATTTCCTGTGTTTATTTTTCTAGTCTGGCTTGCTGGCCTGAAGGGTCTCACCTGCTGGAAAACTGCCATTACTTCTCCATCTGCAGCACTCAGCAAGGATTAGCAAAAAAATAGCCTTAGGTCACTTTTAGTTTCCTTAGGATGCCTGACAAACAGCAGAGGCCAAAGGCCACAGATGCCGAGAGAGAGCAGGTTCCTGTCCATCTTACCTGGAAGCTGACATCAGCAGATGCATCTCTTTAGGAAGCAGAACAGGGACACATGTTTTACAGCACTGGGATTCGTCCAGCATAGAGAGAACACAGCCACCTAGAAAACACCAAACTCACGGCTACATCCATAAGGACCTCCTTTCAGAGAGAGCAAACGTGTCTGTGCAGCAGGCAGTGCAGTCTATTCCAAGACCTGAGTGACACGTAGGCTCTGGCACTCGGTGTCATCCACATGTCACTGACACCCTGACCCCAGGATGCAGCCTCATGCTTTTGATGGGAAGAAAAAGCATTAAACTCTCCCTGGGAGGATCGTATGTCCCACACAGAGCTTCCAAATTGAATGTTGATCTGACGATCCTCCTGCAAGGGAATCAAAGCCTGCTGTTAGCATACAGAGAGCACGTCCCTACCTCCAGCCACACAGTGCAAATCTACAGGAGCGTTGTTGCTACAGTGCTTTTGCAAGCCCAGGTAGTGCTGAATCATGGAAAGGGCCAGACAAGCCCCTGGATCTCAGATAAGTCTGTGTGTCTGGGTCTGGCATAGGGCAGGAAAGGCAGGATCATTTGCAAATGGAGAACATAGGATGGGAGAGAACTTGCAAGGGAAGCAAGTGCTCAAGGAAAGCAAGCTATAAAGCTTTCTGATTAAAAGCCTTGGTTCCCAAGCGTCGGCTCAGGCCATAAGGAATAGAGGAGCTTGGGTTTAATTTAGTTGCAGATGAATGTTACATGGGTTAGTTCTGCAGACTGGAAGGCCTCAGTGCAAGTTTGGGATATTACTGTATATTTCCTCTGGAAGGAAATCAAAATGCTATTTCTCATGAATTCAGAAAGGGCGCAGCTGTAGAAGAAGCAGCTGACTCTCAGCATCAGTTGTGGCATCGAGTTACCAATGGTGGGAGAAAAGAGTATTTCTGTTTTTCTAATGCAACCTTTAGCATTTTGATCCTTCTAGAATTAGAGGAGGATCTTGAGGAGGGTCTGAGATTTTTTTGTCTCCACCCTATTCTGTTAGTGCTTTTGGCATGAATATAAAGAAAGCAGGAAACACTTGGAATACTGGACTCCTGCCAAATGGCAGGCACCTCAGGAACGAGGCAGCCAGTTGTCCTTCACGGTGCTGAGCATTTGTGTAGCCCAGCACCTTGGTGTCAGTGCTGTGTCCTCTCTTCTTGGGACTCTGCCTTTGAATCAACCATTATCTTTGTGAATTAACTGCAGCTCTCCCTCTGTAACCTCTCTGGAACTAGGAATACAAACACTTGCCCTCTTCTCCCTAGCGTCCTTTGGCTCTGCAGAGTAACTTCACAAGCTGATGTGTTGCCATCATGGAACAGCTTCAGTTTAACAGCACGATTCACAGCTGTCTGCAAAGGAGCCGTGTATATCACGGCCTCTGCCACCAGGGAGAGCTCAGAAAACCTACCTGTGACTGCTCACAGTCAGGGTTGAGAAGAGATGGGAAGGCAGGGATTCACTCAGCAGCAGGCAAGTCTCAGAGCTACCATTCCTGTCAGCTGCAAAATTGGTCATGTCCTCTGGATGATGGAACTGTTTAATATCACAGGATCCAGTGGGCATGGCGTGGCTGCTAGGAAGACATTAATAAAGGAAGCAATATGTTCAATGCTGACTTAAATGCTTGACGGGTCATACAGTAATGTGAAAGGATGGGAGTCCCCTTTGCCCCAAGATTGACACCACTGCAGACAGCACTGTTCCTTTGCAAAACATTGCTTTGCTTTTTTATGGCCCAGCGGTAAAAGGTTACATCAGCATAGATTCAAAATAACCTTCATCCAGCCTGGATCAGCACGGTCAGAGATACTGAGACCAGTGCACCTGCCCTGCAGAAAGCTCAGCATCTGCTGCTGTTTGGCCCTTCAGCCCACCTCCAAAATAGGAACTTGGCAAACAAAGCTAACAGAGTGCATTGCTAAGCAGAACATTCTGCCGAGTCCCAACACCAGGACTGCATGTTATAGGGCACTTGCCAATTCCTGAGTCAACTTTATTTATTATACACTAGAAAGGTCATGACGAATCTCAAAAGATAAAATCTGTGTCTGTCAAGCCACCTTCCTTATTTTCATTGGCCCAGACCCTCACGTTCCACACCAACAATAACAGGACATGGGTTCAAGAGGCACCATGAGCGCAGCTTACCCTGAGATGGCCCAGGTTTGTTTTGCATTCTTTGTAGAATTGATCCAGGCTGCTCAATTCTCTTTAATAGGAGTTTTCTTTTTTTTTTTTTTTTTTTTTTCCCCCTGGATGCAATCACCACACTGCACAAGAGCCTTGCATCTCTGGGAACTCCAAAGCACAGCACAAGCTTTCACAGCCCAGATGATGCCAAATGCCCAAATGATCCAGCTGCAAATTCTCCAGCAACATTAAGTATCCAACTGAGATATGCTTAACTCCCATTTACAAGTAATACTCTGGACTAATACCAGCCCAAAAGGCATCCCCATGACCTCATCAACAGCTGAGGAAGCAAAATGCCCCATGCACATGGATTTTCTTTGCTGTCATTATGAGCTGTTATCAAATCTCCTTGCCTTAGGTAAGGCAAAAACTCAGAGCTGCCTAGGCCTCTGAGTAAACCCTTGGCAAAGGAATCCTGAGCAATTGCAGCTCCAGTGCCATCGGTGTCCAAGCTAGCAGGTTTAAAGACCGCCCTGAGCTCTGTAGAAGTTGCAGGCACCTCTCTGGACTGCAGCTGGACACTGCCCAAAACCAGAGTCCCAGGTTTGAAGTTCAGTGCAACAGACTCAGACCACACAGTATGGATCTGCACTCCAAATAACCTCATCTTTGCACAGTTTATTCTGAACTTGCAAATTCAAAGCTCTTTTCCCAGCCCTCGCCTTTCACTTGCTGAAAAGTCACCATGCTACACTCAGACCCAAACTTGGCTTAGATCATTTTCTTTGACGTGTAGCGAGGACTCCAATTATTGCAATAAATTTCTGATTTTCTGAGATCTGAGTAGCACTTGCCTGTCACTCTGCAGGTTCTCAGCAGCGACTGCTGTGGTCACACAACAGAGAAATGATCCTGCCTGTAAGAGTGGTGCATTTTCCAGCCCCAAGCCCTCCCACAGCCCCACCCACTGGGTCATTTCTGAGGAAATGACCAATCTCCAATATTTGGAAGTGCCTCCCTGTCTTCTCAGAACAGCACTGAAGACGAAATTGGGAAGTCAGGGCGAAATACAGTGCCACTTACTATTCAGTGAAACTCCAACCTGCAGTGAGTCATCAGAGAGGTGGATTCCTCCTAAGATCACTCCAAGCTGGAGAAAGTCTCTCCCTCTCCTGAACGAATGCATGGGGAATCTCACTCCTCACTTGGTCACTTCAGTCAAATGCATGACAGTGGGAATCTTCCTGTGAAGGTAAATTATGAGGTCCACAGGGACTCAGAAAAGATGCGTGGATCTTTTTAACTACCCAAAACTTCTTGAAACACATGATGGTCAAGAGCACAGCAGGCACTTTTATGTACTACTCTTCGCAGCAAAAGCTTCCTGTTTGGGGCCAAAAGTGGCAAGGAAGATCCTGCTGCTCTAAATACTGTGAAAAGCTCTTTAGCCAAAAACATTCTCCAGCCATTAGGAAGGTGAACACTATCCTCCACAGCCCCATCCTACTTCACTATTCAGAAATGCCACCAGTTCATCAGTTCCCCAGTGCTGCAGGAAATGTTAAACTGTTGAGCGATATTATCCTCAGACAGCTCTTAGACTACAGCAAAAGCCCTGCAAAGTCTAGTTTCTCTGAGTGACTTAAGCCAAGGTGTGGATCTTTGGGCAGAGATTTCCAGATCAGGCCAATTGTGTCGTTAAACTGGGAGCTCTCTCTGTTCTTTCAAATACTTGCTTTCTTCCCAGGGCCAGGTACTCCCATTGTTCCCCCTGGGCTCCTGCAGACACCCATTGTTCCTCCAAGCTTCTGGCCTTTGATGCTGCAGAACAAAATGCACAGTGTATGTGAAAGAAGGGAAAAAAAAAATAATCAACAAGCTTTACAATTACACAGTTGGTTGAACAGCTGGCCACAGAGCACCAGGGTGCCAGTACCTCTCCACAAACTGGGGCCTCCAGCAAGGCCTTTAGCCCAGCTGCAAATTGAATCAAAAGAGGGAATGACCAGTAGTTGATGGTTATCTGGTGAACTTTCGTTTTATCACTTCCAAATGCTCCTAGATTGCACAGAATTTCACTAACTTCCTCACACACGTTTAGTAGCTGCCACCTGGAAAAACCTGGAAATTACTCCTGCTTCATCCTGTCAGTTTTGCTCAGAATTGGCTTACACCACAGAAGCATCTAGATTCACTGCCTCTGTTTCCAGACCGATTTGGCTGACATCAGGCTGGGGCTAGCTCAGCCCGAGTGGCATTGGCAGAACAGAACAGAGGTCTGAAATTTTGGTGGTCTTACAAGGAAGTCTGAGGTGCACTGGTGGGGCAACACGGAAGGAAAGCCAGCCGACTGGGATGCTCCAGTCACAGCTGGCAGAGTTGTTTCATGGTCCAGTTATGGGACACTTCAGGTCCTGCCATGTCACACACTGTTCCTGACACTGCAGTGGTTTGGGCAGATACAGTGCTCTACCTTGTGTCCACGACGCAGCTGTAAACAGTTTCTCTTATTGCCAAGATGACAGATCCCAGGGTGTCAGAGATGTAAGGGGCCTTCTAGTCCGTCTGGGTCTATCACTTTTAGTCCACACTAATGTCTTCTGCAAAAGAACAGGCAGGGCCAGGGAAAGAGCTCTCCAGAAGCACCAATCTATGGAAAAAGCTAATAAAAAGAAAGCACTTGTGCCAAAAAGGCCAGCCAGCTGGATCTTCCTGGGACAAAGGCACTCACACTCTCTTTTACAAATATATTTTATTATTTTAATGCTTATTAAGAAATGTAACCAAGACAGACTCAGCAGCACCAGTGGCTCTTCACTGCCCAGCAGTCTGATGACTTCACAGATATGAAAACTTCACAGATTCAAAAAACCTTTGGTCAATGCACTTTAAATACATTTGCATGCACAAATTCTCCCACCCTCTTCCCTCCCCTCCCACTGGTAACTGACAAACAGAGGGAAAACAACAACTATATTCATAAAACATTTAAATTAAAAGAGTAATTGTTTCATAGTGACAGCGTGTGCAGCAAGGTGTTCGTAGTGTCTTGGTTTGCAGACCACAGAGACAACCGCTCCACAGGACAGGGGCAGGAGCACCAGCTCCTGAGACAATGTTGGGGAAGCAAAGGATGGTCTCAGAACAAGAGGTTCCAGTCTTGATTTAAACACATCCTTGTGTGAATAGTCCCAGCAGACAAATAAGACGGAGTTATACACAATACTGCCCCAGTTGGGGGATTCTCTCATGCATCTCTCATGCAAATGAGGAACTGGTGTGATTTTAGTTACTCTTGATGTGTTTTACTGTAAAGAAGGCCAAAAGCTGAGAGCTAGAAAGAAAAAAGTCTGGGATGACTCAGTGCAGTTTGATGCCCAAAACTAATTGGGAGAGAATGGCCTGTTAGGCAGCTAAATTTAGCAAACCCTAGAGTATAGCAGAGGTTTGACGCATCACAGCGCTGACACAGCACACTTGTCCTTCCCTCAAAACATGGCTGGATTCATTTGGTTTTAGGTAGGGCTCATGTTGATGAAGCAGAAGGGCTTTTGTTACACCTGGACATGACCGTGAAATGAGGCAGTGTATCTGGAAAGGTGGTAAGCCATAAGAACCATCTCTACCTCAGTCGAATCTATCAACTACATGAAGTCAACCCTCAAAACCCGCCTGGACACGTTCCTGTGTGTCTTGGTCTAGGTGGTCCTGCTCTGACAGGGGGGTTGGACTAGGTGATCTTTCTAGGTCCCTTCCAACCCCTAACATTCTATGATTCTAAGATTCTCTGCATGTGTCAGGCAAGGATGATCCTCTGCAGTGACCCCAGGAGAGCTGTAAGACTACATCCTTCCCAGAGTCCTTCATCAGCAAGTCACACCTTGGTCTCATGCCAGCATTAACTGTGCAGTCCCCAGCACCTCTCACAGTACATTCCTGTTCCCCCAAAATCTTCCCAAACACCCACCCTACAAATCTTCCTTCACCACTGAGATTTCCCATCTCACCCTCCAGTCGGCTCCTGAGACTCTTCCATATCCATGTTCAAGAGCTGAGTTCCAGCTTGCACAGAGTTCTGACATATCACTGATCCAAAAGAAACTCCGCAGGACAAAGCTGTAAATGCATTTATTTGCACACACAAAATGCAGCACCCTATTGAGGAGACGGCCACAAGAAGAACTCTTGATAAAATTACTCCTGGCAACTGATCAAACTTAACTTTCTCCAAAACCCTATAAAGCAAATAAACCCTGGGCCTAAAAGTCTCCAGGGAATGGTGAAATTCATAGAAGGCCCTCATGTCAAGTGAAGCACCACATCTCTCTATCGGTCTTGAGCCATTTTTAGTAAGATGTTCCAGTTCAATGAAATTAGTCTCTTCTTACCCCAGCTTTTTACTCTCTGGACCCTTGGATTCCCAAGGAGGTCTTCTCCAGCCTCTCCTGATGATCACCTTATTCTTCCCCTTGTCTTGGTAGCATCTTTGTTTATCCAGAACAGCTATATTTCAACAGCTAAACATTCTCCAGCTGGAATGAAAATAGGGATATGAATGGAGAGGTTAGGTAAAAAATTATTTAGCTTTCACTTTTCTAATGATCTCTGCCCTGTGCAGTTTGGGAGAAAGGTATTGTTTTCAAGGGTAGAGAGCACTGCCAGGAGAAGAAAAGAGTGCACTTCATTGATGGGACCCTAAAGCTTCTTTTTTTTCTTTTAAAAAAAGAAAGCCTTAAAATCACGACCCCTAGGAAACAAGAACTCCAAAATTCTCTTCAAAAGGCTCATGCTCCCCCCAACAACAGCTTTGGAAACATCTTTTGAAGGTCCATCTCAGACATATGTTTGCCAGAGGGCACACAGCATGCGGTGCAATTGCCATCCCTTCCTTCCCATGACTGCAGACTTCCAATTCTATATAAAACATTCTTCCTCCTTACCCCCACTGCACTTCCTCCTGCACACATTCCCTGGCCCCTTCACACAGCCTTCTCCTTTAAAATCTGGGTCACTAATATTGAAAGGGACTGGACACACTGGGGAGCATCTCAAACAGCAACAGAAAAGCTAATTTCAAGACATCAGGAAACTCAGTAAGCTCGCGTGACAATCTGGTCGGGCAGGAAAGTTTTCCAGAGGGACAATCCTAAGTTTGTCGCATCAACATAGATCAACTTGATTCTTGATATCTTGACTCATAATTGAGTGTGAAGAAGCTGAGGAAACAACAGAAAGCAACCAACCCATGTCAGCTGTTGAAAGTCTGATGCCATGTGGCAGAAAGCAGCCCTTTCCAATGGCCACTAAAGCTCAACAGGAGACACTTCCGCACTTGCGTGTGTTCCAGCACATGAGCGACGCTGGTATTTTCCCACACTTCCTTCCCTGTTCTTCTTCTTTGTGGACCTAATTGTTATTGAGATGAATACCGGATGTAATCTTGTGTTATTCTTAGAAACATTTCAGCTCCCAGCTGAGGCCTGAAGAGATCAGACCCCCATTTTCCTGACTGAATTCCTCCGCCACTGCTACAGGAGGTCAGAGGAGCCATCCCACAAATAACCTACAGAAATATTCCATCAAGAAAGATCAAGAGTAACAAGATCCCAAGTCACCTTACAGAGGACCTACCTATGACGTCAGTCACGGGGAAATGGCTTAGTGTTTGTTAATGGTGCTGGAGCGATAATCCACTCCTCTGACGTTAGGCTGCATGGAAGAACCGTGCCAAGAAAGCAGCAATTGGATTAAACTGGGAAGTCTATTGTTCTACAAACTTGCCTGTCTGTCTGCTAAGGATTGTGGTCCATCTCAGAGTAAGCTTTGTGCTAGCCTGGAGCAGTTACACACTTGAACATGTTCAGCACTATAAACTACTGCCCACCTTCAGGTAGGGAGACTGGCAAAAAGAAAATTCCCCTCAAATAGAACTGACTTTTCATTTTAATAGTTCACAATATTTTAAATAAATGTTGAATAAGAAAAGACAAACCTAATCTGCTCTTCCTCAAATATCAAAATCCAGCTCACCATTCCTTTCTGAAAAGGAGATTATTTGGCTTCTGAAATGTCAGTGGACAGACATAAGGAGGAGCCAGGTTTGAGGGATGATATTTCTGATGTTTTTCAGCTCGGGAATAAATTTCAGACCCCTGGAATCACCAGACTTTTAGTTTTCCAGTAGGATCATTACTGCTTGTCTCTCCAGGAGAATGGTGATATTGGACATGGATTATTTGTCGAGAAAACAAAAACCAGACAATTCAAGCTGATGTGCCGTTCTGCTGGCCTCGAGCTACCAGGGCTTCATCAGCAATACCGAAATTCATCAAGCTGCTGTGAAACACCTCTACAGCAAACTGCATCAGTGCCTACACTTGTTGCAGCACAGATGTGCCTGTTCTCAGATACAGACAGACTGCTGCAGTTTCTGAGCTGATTGCCACTACCACTGACACCTTTCAGCTTCTCAGAGTAGGAGCAACTTCTAACCAGACAAACCCAGCCCTACCGGCCTCTGCACCACAGGGACACATCTGGCTTCACAGTAAAGCACATCAGGAAAAAAAACTGAAATCACAAGAGAAAAGGTGTTAAGAGCTTACTGGAATTCCAAAAACAAGTATTAGGTATTTGTGTGTGTTCCTCTCTACACCAAGAAAGAATAAAAAAATCTCACAGCCTTTTGAAGGAGGATGAAAACAACCAAAATATGGAAAATTAGCTCCCCTCACACAGATTGGGGCCATGGAAATAATCTGCATTCTAGGAGCTCAAGAGGACAAGCACAGAGACAGGGGTGGAAAGCAGACAGTGCCCTCCAGCCTACAGACAGCTCACAGAAACACAAAAGCTCTTCACAACACCTTGGGGCACAACCGACCTGGTGACACAGACCACATCCTGGCCTGCTTGTCTGCTCTCTGCAGCACCAAGTCCTGCTGACAGCCCTTTTGCTAATGGAAATCCCTAGTACAGACTCTGTTGTCATTACTTGCTAGACAAAGTGGACAGCTATGAGGTTATATTTGCCTTGTGCAGCGGGAACATTAAATGCTCAGGGAATGGATAAGAGTTCTTGCCCTTCTTTTATAACTTAATCTTATCAAGACAAGAAAAACCCCCATTTGAGCAACCTGCTGCAGTATAAGCTTTATAAACATGAACTGAAAGACAAAATGCCATGGTCAAAAGTATCCAAAGATCCCATCAGGTAAATCCCTTCCCTCTACAAGCAGCTGCTGGCATCCTTCCTGACCAATAGATGTTGCTATCCCCCTTCTGTCTGTTGCAGGGCCAAAGCACAGAAAGGCCCCTTCCCTGTTGCTATTTGCAGCGCAGCGAATACTTCCAGCCATGCTTTTATTTCTCTTGGTAAAGACAGCAAAACGACACACGACCACAGAAACACAGTACAGCGTAACATCATGATGTGCCCTGAATCAGCAGGGTCTCCCAGTGCTGAACTTGGAATGCCATCTTTGACCTTGGTACAGAGCTCTTGGTGACAGGTCATCGACGGGTAACGTGTCTCTCCTTCCTCAGTCCGTTTCAATGGCCTCTTGGCTTTTCTCCAGTCTAGTATTTGGGATCATCCCAACAGTCCTGGGTAGGGACCCCTTTCTCCACAGCGATCTGAATACACACCTCTCCCCCCGCCCCCCAACCTCCCTTTCTGCCATGGTAGAGGTCACCAATGAAAAAAAAAACTTAATTCTACCAGGAAGACTTTGAAAGTCTCATCAGGAGACGTCAGCTGCTGTGAAGGCTGCCCTCTCCAGGTCTGAGTAAGACATCTGGGCATCAGTTAGCTCTTCACCGTGAAGCTCCCTGTTCATGCATGCATCTGAGAGAATCCCATTTTTGCAGGAATGTGGGAGATGCCCGTTTGTCTCCACATCCAGAGCATTTCCATTCTGGTGCCATTCCAAGCCAGCTTTGCACTTGTTTAAGTCCTGCTTTTCAGGATCCCTGTGTATCTCCCCATTGGCGTACACCTCTAACGCGTACTCACTGATTCGTATGCTGGCATTCTCTGCGTCCCCACCGTGAGTGGAAGTCCTAGAGCTGGCTGTGCCTGCCTTGAAGGGCTCCTTCCGGCCCAGGATGTGCTGGCTGATGATTTTACGGAAGGTGTATCGGAACTCCCTGATTCGGTAGGCGTAAATTAGAGGATTTACAACCGAGTTGGCATGGGACAGGATAATAGCCAGATACATCAGCCAGAGAGGAGCATGGGCACAATTTGGGCAAAAAAGGGTAAAGCAGTTAATAATATGTAATGGAAGCCAGCAGACTGCAAATAACCCGACGATGATGGCTAAAGACTTAGCTGCATGGACTTCCTTCTGCAAGGTGGAGCGAGAACGTTCCCCGTGTACCATCTTGTTCTCCATCTGCTTGAGCTGTCGCCGGGCTGCCATGAAGATTTTCAAGTAGATACCAAACATGAGGAGGAGAGGCAAGAGCACACAAGCGAAGAAGTTGTAATAGACCATGTACTCCATGGTGACCACAGCCTCAAAGAGACATGCCACCATACTGTTGCTGCAGTTGATGGGAGAGGACCTGTTGGAACCCAGCTGTTCGATCTGGGAGCGATTGTGCCAGCCTAGCATTGGTGTCAAGCCGATGATGAAAGATAACACCCAGCAGATAGCAATGATACCTTTAGCTCGAGAGCCAGTCACCAAGCCATTGTACCTAGAAAGCAGAGGAAATGAGAATTACATCGGGATCATCCAACAAGCCCCTGACACCCAAGCAACTTTCCAGTGGCCCAGAAGACAGCAGTGAGCAAGAAAGGCACCGGCTCCTTCAGACAGGCCTTTGAACTGCTGCGCAGAACCCACTCAGCATGGCACAGCAAGGACTCCATGGTGACATTGTCTGCCAGCTATTTCCCTCCCCTTTGCTTTAAGCAGCAAATAGGTAACAGAAAAGCAGGGAAACGAATACAGTTTTCATCTGTGTTCCTTCACTCCACCAGCCCACACAGATCTTGCAGCCTGGTTAATCAACAGCACTGCACACACCAAAGGGGACTTCAGTGGTGGAGGTATTGAAATGACTGGCTAAAGCCAGCACTCTTAGCAGTGAGTTCTCCAAGATCTGTTGAAAGAGACAATAAGCAATATGGTAAGAATCTGACAGTGCAGCCAGGGATCTTGTTTAGTTTGAATGATCGGCCAGTTCCCAAGGCCTCACAGGTTACTGCGAGCCCTGAGCTGACTCCACCAGTTCTTCTCCCTGAAAATGTGAATCATGGCAACAGTTTAACATTTCAACACAATTTCCTTCCCTTGGTAATGCTTAGCATGGAAAGTAGATGGCTGGATTCCCACATTGTCCGGCGTGGGTCCCACACTTTACATGACCCCATGTGTCTGCGATCGGACAACGGTAGAGCTGGGCTCCCAGTGTTTACCCAGTGCTCCTTCTCCCTCTGTCCCCAGAATTCTTTCAGCAAACAAACATTAAAAAAAAATAATAATCTAACAAGTCATAGAAATCTTTCCATCTCTCAATGAAATCGTTACTCCCACAGGTTCATGCTCCTATCCCAATGCAAGTTCAAGACAGGGGAGGAGAGAGGCTGCTTTTACCAGGCTCAGTACAGAATGGACATCCTGTGTGTGCTTTAAATCCCTGCTGACAGGCCTTGGAAAAAAACTGGCTCCACATTGAACTCAGCAGGCTTGAGTCTCCCTTCCTCAGTTACACTTCAGAATCAGAAAAGAGGTAGTGAAGGAGGGAGCCAACCACACAATTCCCAGTACCCAAAATACACTGAAATCCTCCTTGTAGAAATAAGGGAGAGATTCAGCTGATTCTGAGAGCTAAAACACTTTCTCCAGCAGTAGTGGACCCTGCTTAATGCTTAGGGGATGCTAAAGGCACAGCATAGATGGTAGCAGCAAGCTGCTCACATTCAGACCTCATCAACATAGCAAAACAGCATCTGTGCTTTGAAAAGTACATTCAGGGAGCAGGAGATTGGCTGAAGGCACTTGAAGCTTGGAAAAACAAAAACCAAAACCTCAAAACCCTGCAGCCCTGGAATTGGCTACATCTTGTCAGAGGAATTTTGAAATTGTGCAGCTGTTATCCCACGACTAGAAGATGTCCCTTCCCTTCCACTAAAAATATATTCATTACTGCCCCAGGCAAACACCCCCTGACTTCTCCCTCCCTCTTACCCTCTGGGGATTCCCAAGCAACAAACTTTACAGGGCTTAGGAACAGCACTTAAGCCAAGCAGCCGCCTGCTTTTTAGCTCAGCGTACTGTGCTGGCAGCGGCAATCACCAACCTAGCAGTGAGGGCAGTTCTGCAACGCTCTGCTCAGCGTCTCCACGGGTTAAGGGGGAATTCTCACAGCATCTGATGACCCAGTATGTGGAGCTGTGTCGGCCAGGTACTCACTGAAAAGTGTTCATTCACCTGGGAGAGCTTAATTTCCAGGATCCACGTGCGACACCTCTGCCTGTCTTGGCTGAGGTAGGGTTATTGGCCAGATGGACCTTCCCGGACTCATCCTTTTTGTCCACTTAGACACGTCACCAGGCCACATCACCAGGACAGCACTGAAGAATTTGTGCACATGAGCAGGCATCTTCCTAGGCTCACAGCAGCCAGGCCAGAGCTATTCTCTGTATCCCCAGTGCTCTATGTGGTCAGTTCAGGGCTTCCAGGAAGCATCACACGCACTGTGAGCTGCTGGCACCTACGCAGGAGACACAGCCTGCTGAAAGGAGCTGGTCACACGTACAGCCCGTGTCCTGCATAGTTGGCAGGTGACTTTGTAGCATGTCTGATGTGTCCAGACAGCGCTGGATTGTCTGTGCACAAGCAGTTCCCGTGCTTCCTGGAAATACTGGACTTGCTACACAAACGACTTCTATTTGTGAAATTCCAGGCACAAAGAACATTAGTGGACAGGGACAGCACAGGGACACTCGTGGTGGAGTTGGCTGTGGGGATAGGGTCACCTAGGCCCCCTAGAAAACAAAACCCACTTCTGCAAATACATGAAAATGTGGACATTTTCCCCAAAATAATTTCACCTGCCCTGCTGCTCTCCCAACCATTAGGCTGGCAAACTGACTGCAGGGGAGCAGCTGCCCTGGGTGAACGCACAACTCAACCGTGCTGACCAGAATAACTTGTCTGAGGATGCTCTGGGTCCTTGGCCTAAGCTCTGTGTCAGCGAGCTGATGATTCCTGCACAAAGCGTAGCACCTCCGTAATGCCTTCCCAGAGAAGCACCCTGGTAGCTTAGGCAGTCATCTCCCAAGCAACTGGCACCAGAGAAAAGTCTGCACTTCAGCATGTTACTGTAGCTGGCACTGTATGACCTGCCTAAGAAAACTTTTCCATTTGGCTGCAGGAAGAAAATTTTCTCCTCTGTTCCCAGTGCACGAGAGCTACCTGCCCTTCCCCACGGGCCTATCTTTGCCACAAATGCCTGCACAGGAACACGTGGCCGGGCACCGTGCCCACGGAGCGCTCGCTGGCACCGAAGAGCCTGGAAAGCAGCAATTGTTCTTGGCCCATGACTTCATCCTGGGGCTCAGACTTGCAGCCAGTTTTGTTCAGAACACCCAGGGGTTTTATATTGGTGAGCAGAGGTTTTCAGGTACCTGCCATGTTAGAGGGACAGTTTGGATTTTATTCCAGACTCAACAACTGCTTGGACTCTCTTCCTTGGGCGTGTTTATTGCCACTTGTGTGGCAACAAAAAAAAAGTGTTCACATTTGTGTAAAATCTTGCAGAATTCAACAAAGTGTTTGAGAACTTTTGGAAAGTTTATCAAATTCTACACAATGTTTTAATCATTTGAAAGGTAGAACTCATAAGATGATCACAAATCAGTTTTTAAGTTCAACCTATAGAAGTCTTTCATCATCGCAAATTTTTGAGGGAGGGTCTTTTATCCACAGAAGAATCATTCTAAAGGTAACTCTAATGATGTACTGAGGTGTCCAAAACCAAGCAGTATCAGAAATCCCACTCTTCTGCCTCCTTAATACCGACAGTTGATTTGTGTGGGAATACACATGCCCTGATGTACCCACTGAGAAATGCGGTTACCTTCGTTAGGACAAATCAGACATGAAACAGTTAAAAAGAAAAAAATTTTTTTTTCTCTTTTTGGTTTCACTGAAGTAAAGGAAGCCTGACTTACTACTTGTTTAAGGAAACTCATCTAATGAATATTAGGAATGCCTCATGTTACCTTTCTTGTCCTCTGAGGAGGAGAGAAGAGGCTTTCCCAGGCACTAAAGGTTGGGTGAAAGTGTTGTATCTTTAGTGGCTGAACTTTCCTTCCAATGGTTTGACACATTTTTGAGACAACGAGATAGTAGAAAAGAAAAAAATGAGGATGTGAGCCGTCCGAATCATACCACAGTTCCCTCTTCAGCTAGTCAGCTTTCACTTTCTCAGCATGTATGAGGCTATAAATCTAATGCTTATTCATCCATAAATTCTTAAGGGGAAACACAACTGACAGCTTCTTCGCTTCTACTGTAAAAGGACAAACCAGCAGAGGACAGGGAAGGTGAGGAACCTACGGATGGGTTTCTGCATCCAATCAACTGTTCCTGGGGTGGCTGAGGGTGTGCTCTGTTTTTTCAAAACCAAAACAGCGCTATCGGTACCCTGCCCAGCACTGATGTGCTCTGACTTTTCTAAAAGACTCTTTACATTGGCTATTCCAAGAAATTAAATTTTCAAGACAATATAGTTACAGTGATACCCCCCCAAAATGGGCAGAAATCCAGATTTTAAAAATCCTTTTCCTGGCAAGTCATCCTATAGCAATAAGAGCGCTTAAAATGTCAGCAAAAGGCTTCAGAGTTCGCTCGTGAGAGATGAATTAAAGACATTAGCCCTTCTCAACATCATTTCAGTGGCAAGCTCCCAAGGGCTACTCTAGAGATGTTTCTTTGTACCATTTATCATTATTTTGGTTTCTAAACTGAAATCATCTATATGTAGAACTGTAGAAAAGTGGAGACAGTGCAATTTATAGGTAGCTAATATCAATAGAGTTTTCTCCACAATGGAAAGGAATAGTTATTCCTTACAAACGCATAAAAAGTAGAGGCTGTAATAGGTACAACTACAGGTTTGGAAACCAACAATTAACAGTAATGTTAGAGCAGCACAAGCTTGCTGAAGCCAGGCTGCAGGACAGACTATGCTGCACTGGTCCACATGCAAAGATCTAGGGAAAAGAATGCTCTCTCTTTTTGAGTGGAAGGTTTGTGATAATCAGCATAAGTGCTGGATGACCAAAGTATTCACAAGAGACAAACCTAAACTGCACAGGTCAAACACATTTCATTTGAGCTCAACAGAAGGGAGGACGTCCAAAAACTCAAACTTGAGAACACAACAATCAGAAATCTGTTCCATTTTTGCAGCCACGTTTCTGGTTCAGGATAGGGAGCAAGCCTCTCCATTCCTGAGAGTGTGCTGCATCCTCCTAAGGACAAGATGGGAAGGAAAGAGACTCCTACACTCTGCCTGCACTGGCCTCTCCCAGGCTGCCTTCTGCATCTTTTGAGCTTACTGGATGATTTGAAAGCATTGTCACACAGCACTCAAACCCAGCACACAAAATGCAACGCTGCTTCACACCCACTGTCAGATACATCCCATCACAACAATGGGCTTCTGGAAAACTGAACCAAGTAGCAGCTCCTGTGCTTGTGGCAAAACTTCCCCTTGTCCCATGTCAGCCTCCCTGGTTGCACACAAAGCAGCAGCTAGTCACATTCAGCTTTCAAGCTCTAATATTTAAATGTCCTTTTCTTCTTTTAAACTCTAGAGTAGAGACCACGGAATAACCATGTGCAGGTCTGAGCTGGGACAAGCCTCCAATCTGACCCAATACATGCTTTTCTTCCAGAGGCAGTGTCTAAGCTCATCCAGATCTTCCTAAGGCCCATTTCTTCATAGTCTGCTGCTTTTCCTTCCTTCACATTTAATGGACCCCCCCAGATAAAATCCCATCCACACTGTCCACAACGCTGCTGTTACAGCTGCAGCCAGAGTCCCCCATTCTTGCCATGGGGAAGGAGACAAGTTGACCTCACCCCATGTCTGCCCTCCACCATGTATTGCTTTAGCTCCGCTTTCCCACAGCGATCCTTCTGGTGCTGTTGGCTGCAGCTCAGAGCACAGGTTATTGAGGTTACTGCACAGTCCTGTCTAAATATGGCACAGCAGCTCCCAGGCAGCACCGCTGAGATGCCACGGGCACGCACCAGATGAGGGCAGAGAAGAACTGGAAAGAGAAGCAACCAGAAAATCCAGCAGCCGAGGCAGCCTTCAAGACCTAAAAAGTTCTGTTGTGTTTTTTTTTTTTTAAATTATAAGGGGAAAAGTGCTTTTCATTCCTTGATTCATCTCCTGATCTGTTGTTTTTACTGCTGTTCATCCCTCACCAAGACAGGCCCACCCCGTCCGCCCAGCCAGCCCGCGCTCACCTGAGGGGGATGCGGATGGCAATGATCCTGTCGATGGCAATCGCGAGGAGGCTGAAGATCGAACTCTGAGTCAAGACCAGGACAAAGCAGGCGATGAAAAGGCAGCCATAGAAGAAGGCACAGAAGCCAGTGCTGATGGTGATGGCGAAGGGGATTGCCAGCACGCCCACGGCAATGTCCGCAGCAGCCAGGGACACCACAAAATAATTGGTGACGTTCTGCAAGTTGCTATTCAAATAGACTGCCCAGCAGACCAGGATGTTCCCCAGGATGGCCAGCACCGCAATGACCAGTTCCAGGATGATGTAAGCTATGTCTGAGAGGAAGTCTTCTTTCCCATGTACTAGCATGGTGAGAGTGACCAGGCCAATGTGAGAACGTGCCAGAAAAGCTCAGCGTTCATATCTGCAGAGCACTGAACAGCCAAGACACCTCAAAGCTGCCTGGGGTCTGAAGATCACTCAGCTGCCGGACGGTGAAGGTTGCTCACAGGCACTCTTTTCTCCCCATAGCTGTTTTGAGATCACTACAGTAGCAGGTGTCAAGGAAAAAAAACCAGGGCTTGTCAACTCCAGCAAAGCAGATTAACCAGGTGCAGAATACTTCAATCTCCAGCAGATGAATGGGCAGGAGAGTATCTCACGTAGACACACACTGCTCTCCAGGCCACAAAGTCCATCAGGCAACGTGACACAGAAAGTGTATTGTATGGCAGCATCACATTGGCTGTGAGTTTTTGTTTCCTGTTGACAATCACACTGCTAGTCATAGCTTCCTGTCATGTACATACCTACTAGCAACATCCTCTGGTTCTCTTTTTCCTTTTCCCACCAGGACTTGGGAAATACTCTCTTCAGCTGAAGCAAACATTCAGCTTCTTCATTTGTAGTTTCCTTTAAAAAAAACAAAACAAACCATATACGCTAAGTAATCAGCTCTATAGAGGAGATGGAAGAAGCAAAATCTCATTAAAGTGGCCCATTAAATTGGTAACAGATATTAAACAGACCTATAAGAATACATCATTGAAACAAATCTTACATTTCGCCTATCCTGAGAGCTGCAGGGCCAAAGCCAAGGTTCAGGAAGGCAGCATTTCACAGCGGTGATGAGAAACAAGGGATGTTTTGTTTTCAAGGCTACCAACTGAGCTGGCACTTCAGCAGCTGCTCAATAGTCTGCCCTGAAACATGAGAGTCCCACTAATTACACCTTGGCAAGCGCTGCGGCTGCACAGAGGAAAGGTGGAGGAGCCTTGTTACATACACCTGTCTCCCTCTGATCACAAACACAAGACTTGAGCCTCCACGTGCTGCCCACCCTCACGTACTTTGCCACAAAAGCACGCTGAACCGAAACGCAGCTCCGCGATGACACGAACCTTCCTTCGCAGGGCTTTGCGTGGCTGGCACACGTGGTCAGCACCCTACTGCCATACCCAGTCCCTCCTTCGAATGCGCAGATACTGGAGCATGACCAGTGGCAGGGAGAACAGTTAAGGCATGTCTGACAGCGACGTGTTTGAGGACTTTCCCACTAAGCATGCACATCCTCTGCAAGGGGCTCTGCGTGTTCCCCTCCTGCAATGCCATCAGGTTTGGTCATGTAAGTACCCTATAAGCGAACCACTTATTTGTTGTACCTGCATTGTCCATAGCGTTTGTTGCATCCACAGATTCCGGTCAGCATCGTTCTCCATCTACAACCAGCCAGAAACACATCCAGCAAGACACACCTCCCCCAGAAACCCACACGTAGGCACAACGCCAGTGTCATCTCTCCAGTATACATTCATGGTTCTGCAGCATCACGCACACAAAACTGGGACTAAAGCTGGCACCGTCTGCCAGGAAACTCAGTCCCTCCAGCTGCCACTTCATATGAACAGATCCACATCATCGACACGCTTACCGGCCTCGCTCACCCCCCCTCGCAGGTCACCTCACACCTCTGCCTGCAGCCGTGGCTGCCTTTCACCAGAGTCTCAGATACATGTACAGCAATGGAGGATACAGTTCCCTCAGCTTTGTGCCACAGTCAAGAGATAATTCTCTGTTGTCACTTCCAGAGTGGGTTTTCAATCTTGTTTAGCAAGCTGTAGCAGTAGTATTTTCTCATTAATTTAAGAAAACAGCTACTTAAAACATCAGAATGCTAGGGGAGAGCAAGGTGCAGTACTAGCTGATAAATCACTCAAGCTCAGTCTGGGATGCAACTTGAGTCTCCAAAACAAGGGTTTTTTGGGACCCCAGGTGATCTGGTGTGGTCTAACCCAGCAGGGTTTCATGCCTTCACAGTTCACTCTGTTTTCAAGTCAGAAATCTAATTTCTCAGGATAAAATAAAAGGGTAAAGACAGTGATAATAAAAGAAAATATGATTAACTTGTGATTCACATCTGATCTCAGGAATATAATCTAATTTTAGACCTTTCATTGATTTAGAGCTCTATTGCTAATGCTGCATTTGAAAGGAAAGTGAACGATTCCTAGTGGTTTGGATGTGCTTCAAAAACCCTAGCTTTTTCTCCACCTTCAGCAACCTTGTTTATGTGTTTGGTTTGCGTGGAAGAAATCAACAGAAGGCGTTAGTTTGTGATCTAGCTATTAAGAAGATAAAGATCATCCATTTAATCTTTTCTAAAGAACAAAACCCCCAAGAAGTATCTCTATTGTCTATCTTCCTTTAGCAGAACCCCTGGTTTGCCACTGACCTTCTAGAAATTGCTTTTACTTTCTCAGGTTTCAGGGATGTCAGTGATATGCTCTTACATTACCCTGCCAGCATCTCACCGTCCATTACAGATCCCAATCGGTTTGTTTCAAAGCAGGGATACTGAGAACTCCCCCTGCAGCCTGACTTCTAGGGAAGGGGATTAGAATTAATAGAAGACAGAAATAAAGAAATATGGAGAGAGAGAAAACAGAAGGGCAAGATATAAAATAAACAATGCTTTCTGCATACGTGTGAGCAAGAATGGGGAAAAAAAGAAACAGGAAAAAGGTGGCAGAAGAAAAAAAATCCCAAATGACCAAACAAGGGAAGCACTGGGCAAAACAGGTCAATGAGAAAGAAACAGCGTGTGCCTGTCAGGTGTACAACACACAGCTGTGCCTGAAGGCTCTGAAGAGGGTGCGAGCTCCCACATCCCTTAGCATCATGGCAGTAGAGATGGCAATGAGGTAATAATGAAGTGGGGAACATAGGTGTCCCCACTTCCTATAACATGCTCACACATTTCCATGCAGGTCAAACTCGTGACCAAACTCCAGTGTCAAGCCAAGTTTAGAAAAATTAACCAAGTACTGTGACATACTTGGACCAAAACTACTGCCATGTAAAATAAACCCACCATAACAGCCTCCCAAGCTACTCTAAGAAGAAGTCAAAAGAACTGAAGAAACTGCTTTTTGAGAGGAGCCAGCCTGACAACTGGTCACATTAATCCTGATGCTGAGAGGATTTAAAGTCCTGCCGCGTTGCTCTTGCACCTCATATCCATACCACATACTCCTCAGTGAAGAGGACCAAAGTGAAATTACTGAGATATTCTTCCCCATTTTAGAGCTTCCTTTAGTAGAATTAAGAAACCTTATTAATCCCCAATACAGTTTGTTTAACCCGACTCTTTGAAGGGCTCATCTCAAACTCATCTTCCAACAGGACATGGAGGGAGGCAACAGAGACACTGCAAGGGTGTCCCCCCCACTAATGGTGCAGCACAAAGACAAGGCTGGAATCACCTACAGCTCCACATGTATCCTGAGAAAGCACGATGCTGGAATCTGAAGTGTCATGACCACATCACATACTGTTTTCTGACACAACAGAGCTTTTAACCTTCTACTCCAACTGCTTGTTTCATGGTTTGATGTTAAATTTGAATTTTTTTATCTCTGAATTTGTTTGGTCCCCTTCACAAACAGTGACCTGATTCTGCAACCCAAGCCTCAGCCATTTATTCTGAAGCAATCTGTGAGATGTTATATCCAGAAGAGGACAATGTGTCCTTCTACCTTCTGCTCTCAGATGGGCTGGAAAACACTTAAGAGAGTTCTGCAGAGCCAGCACATCTGAGAAACGACCAGAGCTGAGCAGGTGTCCCAGCTGTGACAAAACAACACTGTGTCTGCTTCAGTGTCAGTGCTTCTGCAGCACCCACTGACATTCGGAAAACCAATTATCAGCCACACAACCTCAGCACGTCAGAGCCCTCACCTGCTGCTTCCAGAAGATGCCACAACCTGGGAGGTTGCCGTGTTCAACCTGAACTCACCCATCCCTCCCCATTCACCTCTTCCAGTGTCAGCCTGCTATAGCTTTCACACAACATGGTAACAGGTCTTTAATTGTGGAAGTATTTGCAACTTGCTATAAAACAAGAACAGGCTCAGTTTTTCTGCTCCTATGGCTAGAAATTGACTGCACAGGGACAAAATGAAATACAGACCACCTAGAGAGGAAAGCATGTATCCAGAGGCAATACAAAACTTATTACAGAATCATCTACCCCATGCGAGAAGCAAAGGCTCAGCAAGTGGGTCTGACAAGACAAAATTAATTGACAACCTCCTACACTCATCGGGGAAGTGTATATTTAACATCTCAGGCCCTTGAGGGATCAATACTGCAAGCTTCTTGAAACTTAAGAAAAATAACCTGTATCTCACAACCTGCAGGACAGCTACAATTAGTATTTCTTCTTAAGCCCGTGTTTTATTTTTTTTAATTGGATTAATTCCTTCTTGATACCCTGGGCTATGTTCCGGCCTTTTCCCCATTATTAAATAAGCCTTTTTTGCCACTCACAAACCTGTAGAGCTGTGGCTCTGTTCATTTTTAGTGACTTGGAACACACTGTTCTCTCTCATATTTCAACCCCAATGAAAAACTGCTCCTTGAAAATTCAATAAAGCATCTGAACAACACGTTCCCATGAAGCAATTCACCACTGGAGCCTAAGCAAGCTTTTGTTTGGCATCTCCAGTTGGCTTTGGACTAAGGTGTTGCCCCTTCTCTCTCCTAAGCGACAAAAGCTTTGAGGTGAGCCTTTGGCCATTGTTTTGTTCAAACCCCACCTCAGACAAGCGCACTTCTTGCTCTTGGCCCCTTCAGGCTAAGGTCAGGCACCCCAGTTTTGCATGTCCACACTCTGTCACACTGGTATAGAGAAGATGCACCCTCTGCTCCACATGCCAGGCTGACATACATGACAATGTCTGCGACACTTCAGATCAACAGCTACTCTCAGATATTAGCAAAATCTCCAGGGGATCAGCAGCTCACAGGGCACCCAAGACAAGCTATGGACACATCGGTGACAGGCTGCAGCCTCCCCAGGCTCCAGAGAAGATTGGTTTCTCCTTGTCTGCTTCAGGACTAGTGTTAAGGAAGGCATCAGGAAGCTCATGAGGCCGTGGGGAAGTGTTCATCATGGCTCATTCCACAGATCACAATCTAGCATCTCCTTTTGACAACATGACCCTTCCCAGGTACCAGCTCCATACAGATTACCCAACTCCCTTAGGGAAAACTCTTGAATTCACACGTGGCTCTAAGCAGAAAAATTGGTGCTGCTAAATCATTTGTTTCCTACTTTCCAAAGCCTGGAGGGGGAGATGCTTGTCGGTTTTTAGCCTCTCTTTGAAATCTCTTCAGCTCAAAAACAATCGCTCTATCTTCTAAATCAAAGACTCTAAGAAATCTTGTCTCTCCCCATTTCTTTAGAGGATCAAGCCATAATAAATGAGTCAATGTGCTCACAAGCAGCACACAAATTTGCAAAACATCTCAGGCTGTAAAACCTAATGAGAAGAGCTGGCCTTTCGGGAAGGCAGCCGCAGCCCTCTTCTGTGTTGCTCAGTGATTTCCTTTCTGAAGTTCGATATTTTACGAATACTTCACGTGGAGTGACTTCCCCGTGCCCCCAGCTGCTCATACAAAGCCACTTTGCTTGGAGCTGTCAGAGCATCCTCACTTCTGTCTCTTACCGAAGGATGAGGAGATGTGGCTGGGTGGGGCAGGAAAGAGAGGAAGAAGGAGGCATCACCCATCTAACTAAGACATTACTTTTTCTGGTTCTCCTATGTGCTTTATTATTGGCTGCTGGCTAAATGATCCTTTAGGTCATCTGCTTACAGTAATAGGAGGAAATTAAATATTAATAATAGACTATTTCCCTCTAGACTGCTCTTTGTTAACAAAGGATAAAAGTGAAACAAAGCAGACAAAATTATCAGCACACCATGCTCTTGGTTTTCAGGTACCTGGAGGAGCACTTGCAGCTTCCCTCAACCTTCCCTGGAGTTACAGATGCCCAATGTCCTGCACACCTGCCTGTATGGACACTCAGCCAATGCAGAACGTGGTGATCTCTGGAAATCCTTGTTCTACGCAGGGGCTCCATCCACATGGCAGTCTGACCCTTCCATGGGATCGCTTCAGACTTTATCCGAAACGTCATCGGAGTCACTGATGCTCTGACTGCAAAGAACACAGGGCTGAGAATCTTTTTGTAGCACAGAGCTTGTCTCCATGTGGGGAGTGAAGTCCTCCTCCGCTGTAAACCACTTACAGTGGGGTAACAAGGTTTCTGGATGGGGCTCCAGCTTTGCTAAACTTGGTCTAATCTCCTTTTACAGGACGGCAGCAGCTCTCCAACACTTAAAACCCCTCACTCCATGGACTCATGAAAGGCAAAAGAAATGGCTCTTCAGAGATCTCTAGAGCTCCTGATCTTTGTCCGTAAGTTCAGAAATGGGGAAGAGGAAGTTCTGCTTTACACTTCAATCTCTGCTGCAGTCCAGGCCACAAAAGGAGGCAATACTCACAGCAAGAACAAGCTTGGAGAATCGGGCTAGGAGGTCTGTATTGACTAAGGGATTACAGAGACACCCATACCACTGCAGCAGTGACAGCAACGAAAAGCAGAATAAAAACATACCCTCCAACCCTGTCCTGTGTCTCTTCTTCTCCCGTTTATACCCCATTTAAAAAACCACAAAACAAAAATGCGCGAAAAGCGTGACCCCACTGGACAACAAGCAAAGCTAGTAACAGAGATGGGCTGGCTAACAGGGATGGCTAATCCAAACCCAGCATTTCAGCTTTGCCTCCTGCTCTCCAAGTGCTAGAAGTGGATTATTTTTTATTGCAGCAGCGGAAGAGAAGACTACAACAGAAAGCATTTGACCGATTTTTTTTTTTCCCTAAGTGGATGTTATAAATGTTTAAAAAGCAAGAAAAAAACCTCAGAGTAATTATTCCTGTTCTAATGGTCACAAAAAGCCAGGGAGGGCAAAACTAAGTAAGGCTGAATGACCAGCAGTTAAATAAGCCAGATCAAACAAACAAACAAAAGGGAAAAGGTTCCCCTGCGCTCGCTGGAGTAAAGTCTCACTGGGCAGCAGGCATCATGATCTATTGCCAAAAGGCACAGAAACATGCTTGATTTTTTAACAAACCACTTGTATCCAGGATTGATGATGTTGATTTACCTACAGCAGCATTTGCAAAAATAAAAAAATAGAGCATTTGGATAAGCTTTCCTAAGACGTGTATGTAAAACAGTGTAATTAAACCCACGTACCATGGCCAGAAACAAGTTACTACTGCCAGTATCACCCGCAACGTCTCCCAGGAGCCAGTTTTCCTTTCCTGTGTGAGGGAAGAACTCAAAAGCAAACTTTGCCTCCCCACAGCCCTACTAAAGCCAGCTGTGTTCACACATAAGGAGCATTTCCTTCAAGAACAAAATAAGAGAAATGAGGAAACAGGATATCAAGAAGAGGTGACCCACTGAGGAATACGGGCAAGGGAGGAAGTTGCTCTGAAAAATATTTATCATATTGCTAATGCATCCATTCTGGTATATTTTAAAATAACTGAGTAGATTTCTCTCCAGATGTGACTTCACCTCTCATTTCTATATGAAGATTCCAGACAAGCAGTTGAGAATTGGGTACAGCTGTTCGTTTTCCTGCATTTTTATCCAGTTGTTTCCAAACCCTGTTTGCCTTCTGTAGCTACAGGTTTGCTCTCCACCAGACCTTTTGATCCCTGCTCCCCTTCCTCCAAGCACCACACTTCTGCAGGTTGCAAGCAGTGTTTGCGTAAGCTCTGCCAGTGAAACGAAACCTCACTCTACTCCAGTGCAGGGAGTGCTTGTTGTACCAGGTCAACCAACATCCTATCTTCTGCAGCAGAAGGGATATAACTCTTTCCATCTCTCTCCATGTAATTCAAAATGACTCCCCAGCTGTCCTTCCCTATCCCGATGAAGGCACTGTACAACTTCAACAGAGATGAGCTAATTCTACCCGCCTCTAAGTGAAAGCAAAGCTGTCTCACTGCATTAGCTCATCCATGGCTCATATGCTGACCCCTCTGAGCAAGGGTTATTACTGAGTACTCACCATGAAGCTCCCACTGTCACCCAAGTGGTTCGACTCATACCCACCCACAGTATAAAAAGCAGTCAGGCTTCCACTGGATGGCTAACACAGCTCATCACATCCTTCCACCCCAACCTGTTCCCTTCTCCCATCAGTTCAAGCAGTGACACAGTGGTAGCATGCAGCCCAAGCTCCACAGCGTCCGCCCCACTGACATGGCAATGGTGACTGTCCAAACACCTCCAGAGCTCCTGCGTCCTCTGCCCTGGCAGAGCCCACCTCACTGGCAGCCATTTTCTCACTGCTGGCTCAGCACAGCAGTTGACCACGTGCTCCCCTGCCTTGCAATACAGGCTGATTTTCGGCCAACACAAGAAACCCTATTTCCTCCCATGCCCCAGGGTGTGCCCTGGCCCTTGCACCCCCAGGCTGCACACCAGTATGTTTTACCCAACTCATGTCACCTCAGTCTGTCCATCAGTTACTAGTGAAAAAGCACGCAGACAGCGTGACAATGCTGGTGGTGTGTGTTCATCCCCAAAGCAGGCAAAAGCCACAGTAACGTATTTTCTGCCTCCTTGGTTTATTTCCATCGACTTTCCTTCTTCCTTTTTTTAAGGTACTTACCCTGACTCGCTAATGCTTACTTGCTCCGTGCCACGCCTCATCATTCTGTTAGTGTTTCTGTCTCAGTCTCAAAGGTATTTAAGACATTTTTAGGACTCTGCCACCCTTTGTGGATAAGGAGGAGTTGATGCTCTGACGACATCTTGAGGCCACGTGCCATTACTCTGCCCCTCCCTCTTCTCTTTGCTGTGACTTGCACCATACTTCTGTCACTCTTGCAAAGTGACTCGCATTTTGACTCAGTCAGCCACACCAGTACAAGCCTTTCTAGAGGTACTCAAAGTGACTTCCCCCCCAAAAGCCCTTGGTTATAACCCAGTATATTACGAACTCCCCAGTGTCACTGGTCACAGATCCCAAAGTCTCAGTGCTCAGCTGGTGCTCTGGTGACTCTAATGAAGGCCCTCCTTCATCTCCTAAGGCCTCGTGCTGTGGTAAAAGCACATCCGCCTACAAGTGACAGTTTGCTCCCTCTGCCCGCTTCCTCCTCTCACTGCTCAGGCCAGAGGCTGCACCCTGGGGTGCAGAGAGCATGCAGCTCCTCATGAAAATGATGTTTCTAGGCATTGGTTTCTCTCCTTCTACATAGAACCATTGCACTGGAGAACCAGTAGCCATTCATAAACCACTTTAGAAGACTTTTTATGGGACTTGCTCGCTGTTTCTGAGTTAGTGTCATTGTCTAGAGGAAGCAGAAAGGTAAGGAGAGCAACAGCAAGTACCCTGCTACAACAGAGACAACTCTACCATGCTTGGGAAGTGGCCCTTTTCTCCTAGGAAAACTTAGGATCTTTTTTTTGAGCAGAAACTGTAAAATATCTTAAAAAGCTCCAGCTGTAAAGAAACCTGCAATCCTTTCTCAAATGCATGACAGCCATGATCCTCACACCCTGCTGAACAAGGACAGACCAAAACAGACTCCCAAGGAGAATTCCTTAAGGACTGTGGCATGACACAAAAGATGTTCATCAGAGACAGATGCCAGGGAGCTGTCCAGAACAGACATCTCCACGACTTCAGGTTGGTTTCTCCTAACTGGAGACTGTGTCCATCTCTTGCCTGCTGTAATCATATAGCTAGGCTGGACGCTGGCTACACGGAGGAAAAGGAAAATCTCCCTTCAGGAATGGGGTAGGAAAGACAAACAAAAACCTGTCACTGAATCCTCTTTCCAGTCTTCAGTCCATGAATACAGCTTTCTACATCCTGCAAGAGCTGACACCAGATAGTTGTACCGGAGAAAAAGAATAATGTAAGCACACCAAATTCAGCAGAATCCTCTATGTCCACCCATGTTGTAACCCTAAATGAATCATAATGGTCAAACCAGAGTTTGAATCAGCATTTAGCAAGACACAGGATGACATAAACCAAAAGACTAATTTTTGTTTTTTACAAAGTTAGATGCCTCAGTTTTAACAGGTCCAGCTGAGAGGCCTGTTTTCTAGGAGGAAAGCAGTTTTGGGAATCAGGATATTTTAAGGAATTCCTGACGATTAGAACGGGTCATTTTTGCCAAAAAAAAATCCAGGCTGCAAAAGATTTAAGAAACTTTTTTAAAGTCAGTGTGCTTCCCTACACGTGCTCCGGGAACTGTGATGGTGTTGGTGCCAGCCCAAGTCAGGCTGATGTTATTTTCCATCATCCCATTGAACCTGGGCACTGATCTGTGGATCAGACGTATGTGGAAACTGTAATTATTCAAATTAATTTCAATAATGTGCCTCTCTTCTGAAGACTGTATTAAAGAGCCACATGCCACTTCGCTGTCTTTTATCCTGGGAAACGTTCCCTATGGAAAATCCCAGCCTGTGCCCAAGTATATAAATCTCATACTGAAACCAAAGTTGTGATCACCACAGAATATAATATTAAGAGTCTACTTCCCTTGCCTCCTTAACAGCAACAACTGATTCATATGAGGATCTGACAGTCCTATTCTGAGGAAACCTCAATAACCAAAATGATAGGTTGGTTTGTAGAGGAGCTTCCCAGTACAAGAAGGGGGATGTGGATAAGAGGCCAACATTACAGAGCACTGGAACAGGCTCTGTAACATTACATTCAGAGCACTGGAACAGGCTGCCAGAGAGGTTGTGGAGTCTCCTTCTCTAGAAATTTTCAAGACTTGCCTGGATCTGTTCCTGTGTGACCGGCCCCAGATGTCCTGCGCTGTCAGGGGGTTGGACTTGATATCCAGAGATCCCTTCCAACCCCCACCATTCTAGGATTCTATGATTCCAGAACAGGCAAAGAGAGCAGAAACACTTAATGCTCCCCTAGTAAGAAAAGAAAAAAAAAAAAGAAAAAAAGGAGAAAAAAAGGAGAAAAAAAAAAAGAGAGGGGGGAGGGTGTTGGTATGGAGGGAAACAAGAAGTGAGAGGAGAACACAATAGGCTAAACCCAAACCAGAACAGCTCCAAAACAGCAAAACAGGAGAAAAATGGGAGGTCTGAATACTAAATGAGGAAAGAAACTTCTAACAGGGAAAACAGTGCAAACCTCACTGCTCCCAAAGGGATGCATTAAAAGAGCAGATTGAGACCAAATTACACTTCCCTCTGTTCAACAGCATTACTCACTCAAATGCATGAGGAACTCTGCCCAGGGAGACAGGCAGACATGACCCCCAGCTGACGCTGGCTCGGGTTCAGCTGAGCTTCAAATGGCTCCACCAGCAAACAATCCCTCTCTTGCCCTCCTTGAAGAGCTGCTGAACAAGGAGCCACAACTGTGGCTGTGTCACCTGGGATAAACACGGGGGACAGGGAAACAGAGCAGGCTGTATCTCAGCTAGCCAGCAGATAAAAGTCCCAATCTGCAAGTATTACAGGCCTGCTGAGAATGCCTGAGTGCCTTCCACCCTGCATTTGAGTGCAATCACAAATGCTAATCAACATACAGAGAGCTCAGCATGTCATTCCTCACGTCTCCAAAGCTTCAGGAAAACCCCCCTTTCCTTTCCTTGTATCAGAGAGGGACAGGAAGATTCCCTCATCCTCTGTATGCCTTTCCCTCCCCCTGTCCTGGCTCAAACCATCCCTGCAAGAAGTTCCACTCCCCGCTAACTCCTCCATTGTCTCAGATGCATTGTTTGCAAATGTTCCCTAAAAATGCTCCGTAAAGTATTCTTTATTCCTGTTTCAGCTCTTTCCACATCCCTATTTAACACCTGGATTTTATCTTACTACCTGTCAGATAGCGGTAAACCTACTGACTTATCATCTAAGACAAATACAATTTGTCTTGTATCTGTCACGTCTTTTCAAATCCTGCCTTCCACTGCTGCATTTGTACTTGTAACAAATTACTTATTTTATTTGGGCTTGAAACGTGCAACTGTAAGAAAAAAAAAAAAATAAAATCAGCAAGAGCCACAAAACATACATAAGATTTCAAGTGTGCCCTTCCTGGTACTAGATTTACTGCTGCTTTGTGGGCAAGGAGGCTCCATTACTCTGCTCATGTATCTTCTACAACGGCACTTGCATATTCTTTACCTAAGATATGTTGTATTTTAGGCTATATGGTAAATTTTTGCTTTAATAATCAACCAACAGGCCCGGTGATGAAAAACATCCTTTCACCAGAACAAGCCATAAACTAAACTGATAAGGTTTTAATTAGTTGCTTAAATATGAGAACAGCAAGGTCTAAAGTGCTGCAAGCTATCACCTGAGTCTCTGCTGTCACTTCAGAAAGGTACGCACATCCCTCAGGTCCTATCCTACCCTCTGCCAGCCCTGTCAGGATGTCTCACACCACACTACCTGTCTGTTTATAGCACCCGTGGCAAGCCCCAGGTGTCCTGAAGAGGAAGGGACAAAGCCTGCACTCGGACACACACCACAGCACTGTTAATGCTTTTGCCTAGTACCAGTGATCACCCTGAACACAGGTTTCACAGAAGCCACCTTGCAGCATTTGACTTTGCTCTGAACCCTCCTAAGCATTTAGTGGCTCTTCAGCTTTTCTCATAACCTCCTCACAGAGTGTTTATCCAAACAACTTGATCCCAACTCTGCAATTGCATAGCCATAGGGAGCTATAGCGCAGCCTACGTAGCCCATCCCTCCTGTGTTACTGTGGATCTCTGGCCATACCAGGCACAAGGTAACCAGGTTTCTTATGATCTGCTCCTTACAGAATGCAGGTTGAAGAGAGAAAGAGATCACACCTTTATTCACTCACATTCACCAAATACCTGCATTTGTTGAAGCACTTCTAAATACTCTTTGCTGATCCTCCGTGGGTTGCCCCCTGTGGTCAGGATAAGGAATGAGTAACAGTAAAGGAGGTCTAAGCTGGACATCAGGGTGTGTTCCTGCACGCCAGGAAAGTAAGGAATCGCCACTGTGGGTCATTAGGAGCAGGATGGAGAAATAGCTGTCAGGAATGGCAAAAGCATAGCTGATCCTGCCTTTGGTCACAGGCATGGATTAGATGACCTTGAAGTACCTCCTGAGGATATTTCCCATAATTGAGACTTTTATGTGCCATCTGTCTTATTCTGATCTACAGAGATTAATTTAGGGAAAAAAAAAAGGTGCAATACAAGCAATAGTTATTCCTGACACAGATGCAATCTTTGTGAGGGGAGAGGCATCTTCCAATTGTAGAGAGGAAACTGAAGCCTTCAGGGGTTAAATCAACTACTGTGTATCTGCCCCAATCCTCTCTCTTGTCCTCCCAAGACAGAATGCTGCCAGTTCTTTACTCCCAACAGAGCAACCCTCAGTACTCAGCTATACAGGCATCTCATTAAGCAGGTAACTTTCTCTGCCTTTTTAAAATGAGCAGAGGGTCAAGGAACCGGTGCTGTTGTGTTCCATTAGCTTCACCAAGGCTGTTCAGGTGTACTGATGCTAAACCTGAAGGTGATCCATAAGGCAACCAAACCTTCTGGTCTGAAATACCAGAGCCCCAGAAAGGGAGTAATTCGAAGAAGGAACCAGAGAGGTATTCACCATAGATCAGGTGGAGAGAATGAACAAGAAGAGCTGAAATCTGCTCAAGCTGAAGACAAGGACAAACTTCACAGGACATAAGAGAGATGCTGATACCAGGCTTTGGATGGAAAACACCTTACTCACAGCTGTGCAGAACTCGTAGGGAGAGCTTAGCCACACTATGTCTTGTCCCATCTCACGCGTGAAAACGTGGGCGGAAATGTCAAACCAGAGCGAAGAGCTGAAGCAGAGTGAGAACAAGTGTTAGGTGGAAAATCTGTGAAGCCTTAAACATCCTGTATAGGCAAGAAATCATAGAGCCATCATCACCCAGGCAGAAAGGAAGTGGTAAAGGGGAAGGTTTTCCCTCCACATCAGATGGAAAAGCTGCCAGGCTCAAGTGTATTAGGCCAGCCAGCACAGACCCTTCAGAGAAACGCAACTGAAAGGGAGCGTGAAGATTCAAAACGGTCCCTCCTGCTGGACTGAGCTTTTCCCAGTAGTTCTTAAGAGGGCTTAACCACATGGCTCTACATAAAATCCATTATTGAAGATTAAACAAGAGAGATGAATAGCTTTCAGAAGTTGATTACATCGAAACGCAGTAGTGCCAGCAGCCCTTACGGAAACATCCTATTAAAATATCAGCAAAAATAGAAATGCAAACACGGGAGACCTGGCAGGAGGTTTTTCAGCTCAGATTTTCAGTGCCTTTAGCACCCACTGACAGAAGGACAGAGGCTAAAAATCATCCTTACTGGGCTGACATCCCCTGACCTGGCACAGAATGATGCTGAGTCTGTTTTTTATGTATAAAAATACACATGGAAAGAGAGACAGGTTACGTACCTATGCAAACAACTAACTTTCTACCTGAGCAGCATTAAAAAGGAGATCTGCTTGCCTCTTTTTTTTTTTTTTCTTTCTTTTCGCACCCTGGAATAGGACGTTTTTATTTTATATACACACAAACATGTTTGCAGTTTGTACCCACATGTTTTCTCTACAAATCCAGAGGCTCATAGCTCTCCTGGTTAACTTAGAACTTAATCTCTTTGCCACATTAGACAGGATTTCATTTTCATAGTGTTTTTGTGATATGTGATTAAGTTTATATTGACTTTTTTATTGAGATTCGAAATAATGTATTTCTTCCACAGACCTAATTCGATTGAAATATTTCTCACGTCCCCATTGGTCACTTTATCTAATCTTTTAGTACTTCACTTGGGCAATATGCTCTGGGGGTGTCTCTCTAACAGCAGGAGCTGGCCACACTTGCTTTCCCTCTGTCAGGTTCCCTCCTACGAAGAATGAATTTATCAATTACTACAGTTCTTGAGTTACACAGGTCTGAGACTTAGAAGCCTGGTAAGAAACCTGAAAACAAATACATCCAAAGATAGAGTTATCTAATAGTTGACCATCTGCTTAGGAAAATAATTTTAAGTAGTTACAGCAATTCTATTAACTGCTATTTATAAAGTGAGTCACGTTGTTCTCTAAATTAACCCTTCCTGTCTCCTATGTGGGCTCTCTGCCCAAGACAGTTTTGAAGAGGGTGCTCAATCCCCTTTACTACTTCCAAGCTACAGCAAAGCCTGCAATACTTGAAACTGACCCCAAGTTCTCACTGCACGAGGACATAAAAGAGCATTACAACAAACGTGGTGCTTCTGGGTGACTCTCAGACCGTGCGAACAACCATGCAGAAAAATCTCCTCCAGAAGCATCCCCTGCAAGGGCACCACGGGCCAGCAGACGCTGCGCAACGCACCTGCTGCCCAGCGCGCTCTTCCAGGATGGGCTGCCTGCACCCCCGCGGGGCACGTCACCTCGGCACAGCCCTGGAGCCCTGTCCACCGCGGCAGAAAGCCTTCTCACCATCCTCCCAACAGCTCTGGAACCAACCGGCACCTTTCAGCCAGTTCCCCTTTCCTTCATCTGCCCTCTCCCCCCAGCACAGAGATACTAGGCCCCTCTGTGTCCGGCAGCTCTGCTGACGGACTCGCTGGATACGAGGCACAGCAGAAGGGACACCGCTGAAAAATGGTTTCAGTCGCCCAGCACAGACGGGGCAGCGTCAGGGCTTTTGGGGGCAGAGAACATGCTAGGGCTGTGCTCAGGTTTAATGCCATCTATGCAGCCCCTGCCCCGTTGCCTTAGCGCGACTGCAAAGTACATGGAAATCTCCTTTGTTACACACTACGGAGAAGTTTACAGGATGCAGCGTGCTCCGGTGGAATCGCTACTTTATCATAAAGCACAAATACCCGCTGAAGGGCCAGGAGGAGAGCTGGGTGCAGAGGGCCAAAGTCCAGCACTTGATGTTTGAAAGAAGATCCGTGGAACAAACATCGCGGAACGTGGAGGTGTGTCGAGGCACTGACAGTCGGGAAGCGGCACGGTGTGCGGAGCACCGGCTCCACGCTGTAAAAAACATCCGAGCACGGGCCAGGGGAAAGTGGTGGCAAAGAAAGGGCGCTCCCCGCTTGGGGCAGGGGCTCGGCAGTCCCGAGAGGGCAGCGAGCGGCCACTTTTACAACTCGGGGGAGAGACAGGAGAGGGACCGGGGCTACCGCGAACACCGCCAGGGAAGTTGAGCCGCCCACAGCGGCTCCCAGGACGGGCGACCACCGGGCTCGGGACGCAGCAGCGAGAAGCCGGGGCCGCCCGCACCGCCCCGGCGGGAGGAGGCAGCGGCGCGAGCCCCGCAGCCCGCCCCGGCCGGGAGGTCCCGCTCCGCTCCGCCCCGAGCGCCGCGCACCGGGCGCCCGCCGCCCCTCACCGCGGAGCCCGGCCGCGGCGACGCCGGCATCACCCACCTGCCCTCGGGGCGCCGCTCCGCTCCTCTCCGCTCCGGCCGCGCAGGGCCGGCGAGTGTCGGTGCCGGGCCGGCGGGCGCTGCCCCTCTCCCGCTCCCGCCCCGCG
>WTSP01014375.1:0-19553 GCA_025331215.1 Actenoides lindsayi | reverse complement strand
AACAGAGAGGAGCTGTGTGGCTTTTATTCTTCTCCAGTTCCTAGCAGGTGGTCTGCCATTTCCAGGGAACATCCCCCCCCCATCCCCGAAATAAAAAAAATCCTCTGTTGTGCCAGGATTTGCTACTTCCGCGGACGTTCCCAGTCCCCGAGAGGTCTGATCCCACCCCCTGAAGCTCCAGCTCTTCCCACCTGACGCGCCCGCGAACACGCCCCGCGGCGGGGCTACAGGTTTCCGGACACCTGGCTCTACGCGGACAGGCGACGTGAGGCTTCCCCCTGGGCCGAATTACGCTGCAAACCGGTGACACCCCTCCCGCCTGCAGAGGAGCTTTCTCTGTGGCTCAGGCGGGGATCGGCCCGGGCCCCCTCCGCCTCCAGTTCGCGCAACCGCCCAGCCCGCAGGACGCGGCCCGGGAGCCCCCTCGCGTGTCACACACTCACGCGCACCCATCCACCACCTCCCTCCGCTCCCAGACGCGGCTTCACGGTGCCACCCGGTACCTGCACAGAAAACCGACGATGCTCGATGCCGAAGCCCCTAGCAGAAGCCGGGAAGCGATCGACGACCACATCGGCGTCCTCCGCGTTGGGGTTGTCGATGCCCAGGAGGCGCGTACGGGAGGCGCCGACACGCAGGCTGCCGAAGCTGAGGAACGGCGGTCGGGAGAAGTGGCTCAGAACCAGCACGGCAGGTGCTTCGTCCGCCTCCTTCTCAGCCGCCCGGGAGTCCCAGCGCCGCCGCCCAGGGCTGGCGGCAGAGTTCAACTCGCACACCGCCGCTCCAGAGAAGAAATCCGCGGCCATGCTCGGGGCAAAACCCCGGAGCGGGACGGCCTCCAGCTCCGCACCCGGCCAGCCCTGCACCAGCCCTCCGCCACCGCACCAACCGCCGCGCCGCCGTCCGCACGTTCAAACGCGGCGCCCCCGCCAATCGCGGCGCGGGCCAGGCCCGTCCCGTCCCGCCCCCTCGCCGCTCCGCCAATGAGCACTGCCCGTTTGATTTAAACGGCCCGACCTCGCCCTGGCCTGGTCCCCCCCGCCCCTGAGGTTTCCGGTCGAATGGCGGGGAGCGGGCCTCGGAGAGCTGGAGCTGTACCTCGAAATTAAAAAATCAAATAAAAAAGGGACTTAGGAAACCTCCATACTAAAACACTCTTTTCGTATTAATAAATAAAACGAAGCCAAGTATTTTTTCTAAATAAATTTAATTTACAAAATAGTTTAAAATAAAAAGTAGAATGAGAGAGACAAATTTGTTAAGTTTGCCTCATATGTTTATCTTTCATGAGCTTTAAAACTGAAAGCCATACACAATACTGTGTTTCCATGCCAGTTTAAAAAAAAAAAAAAAAAAAAAGGTAGAAATCAAAACTTAGCACAAGCACCCCTGCAAGAAATCCTGTGAAGCAAGCAATGTGAAGACAAAGAGAACTTTACTTTTCCATGACAAATAAAATTACACATAGGACTGAGTACTTCTACATTTACAGTGCACTTCCTAACTTTTCTTTACAGCAAAGGATTTCCCCTAAAAAGACAACTTTACTTAAAGACTTCCATCTAAAATACCAACCTATACAAAGCACATTTAAAACACATTATCGCATATACCAGTGACAAAATATTGAGTGTATTTCACTGTATTCTTTCATATAAAAAGACCGACACTTAAACATGATCAAAATGGTTATGGTGGATTCAAAAAATTTTGCCACTGTTACCTTTAATCCCTCCAATCTTTTTAAACTAAAACATTTCTTGGAAAAAGATCCTTATGGCCTTAAGCTAAGTGACTGCCCTGAATTACATTCTGACAGTGTAATTCTTCAATGCAGATGATGAAATGACCGTATCACTGCGAGATGATATTGTAGAAAAAGATCACAAGGACCTACAGATAAATGCACTCTGTTTCCATTAAGCTTTAGTCATATAGCAAACATGCAATCTGGATCAGTTATGCATGTATGCTCAATATAGAAAAATTTCACATCTCTTTTTTATTGTTTCCAGGGGAAAAAAAAATATTAATCTACAGCAGCCTTCTCAGAATTTTACATTCATCAACTTCTACACAGAAATTTTAAAATTTAAAAGATTCAGGCTCATTTATTCTTTAGCACTCCACAACACACTTCATGTTCCATCAAGCTCACTACCAGGCTGTTCCTTTGAAGCATTCTTCAGAGTTCTAGATGCTCTTTCGCATTTGTTACTAGAGAAGTAAGCTTAGCTCTTTGATGATACCAAATGAATCTTTTGCCATTGTGTTGTGGTATGACCCATCTTAAAAAATAACTACCCAAATTATAATCCAGACGAACGTAGCTCTGCATTTTTAAGGAAACCACAGCCTTACAGAACACCTATCATCACCATTACAATTACTGATGTTCAACATTAAAAGATCTCAGGAGAGCCATACCTCTGTAAGAAAAGTGTCAGTGCTCAAAGAGGAAATTCCAATATAAATAAATAAACTGAACATAAAATCCACTTAAAGAATTAAGGGCAGTAACTCAGTCAACAACCAGAAATTAGTTTTGCAAAAAATACAGAATTCAATGTTTAAACAGAACTAGTGCAGTAAGCTCTCAGAAGCATGGAGCAGTTTAGAGTACTAACATAGGCTTCATTCTTCTCCCCAAAGGTCAGCATGGAGAAAAAATAAATATTTTGCAATGTGCCATTGATCGTTCCTTAGAGATATTCTTAAAAGAGACCTGCTTCTTCCTTCTTTGGCAACAAACAGCTGAGCCAATGACTGCCAGACACACCATAGCCTTTATTGTAAAAGCCTCCTCCAGAACAATAGGACACACACTCTTGGATAAACACAAGGTCATATTAAAATAGAGGTACCAGACATGGAAGGACTTTTGATCCATGCAGCTGTGAGGTGCAGATCTCTGCCCTTCAACTCCAGTCCTCTCAAGAGGAACTGTCCTCCATCAAGCAAAGGCCAGCTACTTCCACCTATCAAATGAAGTACTAGTCCATGAAAATGTACTTTGCTTGTGTATGAATTTTAAATAGATGCAAAGCCATAAGAAAAGCTCATGATGTTAAAAAAAAAAAAAAAAGCTATGTGTGTAGTACATAAGCTTTCCTGTTTTCTTTCACTGTCAACTGGCAATGATCCAGCCTGACCAGCAGGTAAAAATACTAACTAGTCGGGTTATCTGCAAACAAAAGAATGCCAAAGAAATAGTAGGTCATTTTTTCCAGAATGACTAGTAATTCTGGTCACCCAAACAGCAAAGATAGAGCTCATTTTTCTGAAAAATGAGTCCTTTTGTAGTCTGTTTCTTGTTGGGCACCCAAAAATATGAAGCCCTTTGGAAGATACTGACCTTACTGTTTTCTGTATAATCAGCTGAACTACAGAAAAAGCCATTACTCAGAATATATATAAAAGGCACAATCATGAAATAATTTTTAAAAGGACATTATCAAGTAAATATGCTCCAAATTCCATTTTAGTATTTTCCTAGAATGCCTTCTGAACAGACTGGATTTCAAAAGAAATTACTAGTTTCAACCTATTTTTAAGACATTCTTTCATCAAAATCCTACAAGACTTTTTTTTTTTTTTCTTTTCTTTCTCCCTACTGTAGGACAGAAAAGACAAGAAATAACAGTGTCATGCTTTTTAGTCTGAGAACTGCACTGACACCCCTGATGGTGGGTTATTTTTAACAGTACAGTTACAAATGTTGGAAATCATGTTTCGTGTCCACGTGCAGTAATATGAATATGACACATACAGGTCCTACTTGAAAACCACACCTAAAACAGCCATTTTCAAGCCATGAAGTGTAAAGATGACAGAAACAGTTTTATTTGAAAGGAGATCCAGGTGGAGTTAGAAAGCAGCAAGAGTAGTACTTGATAGTGTCCTTTAAGAAGGTGGCATTCAATGGCCTCATTATTGCTGTATATTTGCTAGTATTCAGCTTCTTACCAGATATATTTACAGCATGTCAGTCTGAACATTCCCAGAGCACAGCTCTAAACTTTACTTTAGATACACAAACACAGAACACAGTTAAACATATGTAGTCCTGTTTTAGAAACCAAACTTTTAAAGTTTAGGACTTCTATTGTGCTTCTTTGGCTAAGTCCTATTTCAATATCGATAACACTTAAAATTTTATAACTCTGCCACTATTTAACAGCTAACAGAAATCTTTGGTGTGTTTAGGTTAAGAATCCATTAGGGTGCAAGCTTCAAAATATGAACATTCAGGCAGCTCTGGCCCCTCTCTCCTGCAAACTGCTCAACACTGAAGTAGATGGGGATTAACAGAATCTAACACCAAAGTACTTATATAGGATTTAAAATGATAGGTGCCACTTGTAGAGTTTATAGAACTGTGAAGATGAAAGAGCTTTTCACCACAGATCGCTTGTGCTCAGGTCACTGGATAAATTTAAGTTAAAATAATGCACAAACATCCAGTTTCCCATTTTAAAGTTTCTTTAAGACAATAATTTAAGAATCAGGAAAAATGGGGGAAAATTTGCCTTAATATGCAATTCTTGTGAGGAATAATGAAGACTATAAAATTACTTCAGATACTTTCTTTGGCATAATACTCACCAAACAGAACAATTATTTTTAAAGTAGGCTTTAAATAGAAAGCTTGATGAGGTTCAATTATACTAAGTTTCATGGTGAATTACACTAGACTTGTAGTTCAAAATGGTTCTTCTGGAAAAAACCCTTGTGTCTAGTAAAGAAAAAGGTAAAAATAATTAAAAACATAACATACTCTCTAGAGTTTGACTTTGTTTTATAAACACAGTATAAGAAATTGAGAAACAATTTCATTAGCAACTCACAAGATTTAAATTTTTTTCTTTAATTACTTTTTTTTTTTTTTTTTTTAAATAGAAGCTGAGTACTGTTCTGGAAATAACAGCCTTTAAATTTCTTCTCTGTCACAGATAACCTGAAAATGGGCATGCTAATGTTGAACCCTGGTATAACTTGTGCTCTACCAAGGACAAACCATGCCAATCCTTTATGACTTATGATCCTTTATAGATTAAAATGACCTTGCAAATACTCCCATTTCTTCCAAAGTTAAGAGCATGGGGCACACTTCAGAAGACAAATAAGAAAAAATGTATATTAAACTTATACAGGACTAACTGTAGAAAATTAGGCATTACCATTGTCTAGATATTCCTACATCATTCAATATTAAGAGATCAAGTAAGAATTAAGAAGCCAAAGTTAAGCAGCCTAATTATACTCAGGGGGATCATGAAACTTTAGTGTCTTCATAAACTATCTGAATTACTTTTCAGAACAATCTAGTTCCTGTGTCCATTGCTAGGATCCAGAGTCCAGCAGACTTTAAAACCCTCCAAAAAATGTCGTGAGGTTTCATGTAAAATTATGTTTTAATTTCTGTGTGAAACATAATTCAAAGTTTGTGTTTTAAATCCCTGCCTGCCCTTACATCTTTTAATGAAGTTTATATAGTCCTTATTCTTCCAGAATGCTTTCTATTTCACTTAAAAGATCAGCTCAAAAGTGAGATGCAGAAAGGCAAACATTTTTTTTAAATGAATAGTCAGATATGTAATTATATTTTTCAGCCGCTATCCTTAAAAGACGTTTCAGAGCACAATCTTTAAAAGACTGTCTATAAGATTTTTAAAAACTCTTAAAATCACAAGAAACACTCTTTCAGTATGCATCAAAATGTGCCTAAATGTTCAAATATTATGTAAACAAACCTGTTTTTCCAAAACTATGCAGAAGACTCATGAGTCCAAATAAAATATAAAATATAAAATATAAATCTTAAATGCCATATCAGCCTTCTGTTGGCTAATGGCTTGGTAAATTAGGAGGAATGTTATGGTCTGATCATTAATGTTCATTGTTTGAAATATTCTGTACAGTAGGAGCTGTATCTAGCCCCAGCAAAGTTCCAAGATATGACTGGTCTCTAGCATCCAACATTTGCTCAGGCCTTACAGGATGAACAATATTTGCAGGTTGTGGAGTAAGAGTATATTTCTCTAGAAATGACAGATCTGTTGCTCGTTGATAATCCGTCTGCTCAGGTTGCGGAGGAAGAACGCCATGTGACTGAGTAGTATGCTGTGCTAGATCAGCTTGTGAATCAGACATCTGAACTCGTACCAGAGTCACAGGCACACATACTTCTGTATATACATTCTGTAGCAAAGTTTTGGCTTCTGATTGATACCCTTTGGACTGTTCCACATATTGCTTAGCTTCAGTTTGGTAAACCTTGTCATCAGAAGTGTACTGCACTGGTAAGGACACTAGCTTTTCCTCTGAAGAAGATGTCAACCCCTCTTCTGCAGCCTTTGATCCATGAACATGATCAATATGATATTTCAGCTTGTCCTTTCGTTTAAACGTTGCGTTGCAGTGTTGGCAATTAAAAGGTCGAGCATCTGAATGAATAACCATGTGTTTTGTTAATGTCTTCTTAATTCTAAAAGGCTGATTACAGATGTGACATTTGTAGGGTTTCTCGCCTGTAATGACAGAGAAGCAGGCATTAGCTGTTCTAAATAACACCATGTCACATAAATATGCAAATACTTACATGGATTACAGCATAGAAATCTAGTATAAACAATTTTACTGAAAACAAAGAGGGTTTGTTTAGCATCTGTTTTGGAATCAAGGGTACCACTACAAGCTTGTTTAGAAGTTACATTAGCATACCCTTCTCCTTACGTATAATTCTTTCAGAACTTGGGGTTTCTGTCAGGTAGACACAAAGATAGAATACAAGCCAAATAAAAAAGAACAGTCTTGAAACTGTTATTATAATGGTATTAAATGAGCTCAATGTGCACTTCTATACATTGGACAGTTGTTTTCTTGAACATTAAGGCAGAAAAAATTAAAAGTCCAACAGATAAGGACATGAACCTTTCCAAAGGGATTTCAAATCCTTGCTTAGATTACCACTTGAAATGTAGTACTCTCTGGACCACAAAAATTGTTTAGAATGTCTGTCTGAATTCAGCAAGAACATACACCAGGAAACTAAAGAAAGTTGTAGACAGGATACCACACACCTGTGTTGAGGAGTATCAATATTTCAACAGACACATTTAGAAGGTAGTATTCACAAATGACCAACATATGAGAAATGAATAAAAAGTCTTGGTGCTTCCTGCTACTCTTGTCCTGAATACTCAACAACCATAATGAATTAAAGAATTCCATCAATGTTGAAGCATAAAAATACATTAATTCCTACATGTTTTGTGTTTTTGTTGGAGTTTATTTTTACCTGAATGTGTCCTAAAATGCATTTCCAAACTTGATTTCCCTTTGAAAACTTTCTTACAGACTTCACACTGGTGAAATGTTGCTTTATATCTTTAAAAAAGAAAAGACATTTCATGTTAGATACTTGGGTTTTTTTAACCAACTAACAATAAAGCTGTGTGCACGGTCCTTTTTGAAACCTTCAACTGCAAAACAGCTGAATATAAACGTTTCTAAATTTCCTCACTTACGTTCATATTTCCTGGCATCTGTATACCAATAAAGTCAATTCGATTCTTCTCAATATTCAGTTTTATTCTCTACTGGGATTGGCACTTAGTATTCAAAGAGCAAAAGCCACTAAAACTTTTCTGACCCCAAAAACATCCTCACATAACAGGTTTTGCCCAACATTCACAAGCAGCTTTCACTTTGGCAGAGTTATGCCATAAATAAAGTACTAAGAATGGTTTAGGCTACTGGCTACCAAGAAAAAAAACCAAATCAAAGAGAGTAAGTAGACAATGTACTATACTTTAAACACAGACATGTCTACAATGGCTTTTACACAATGCTAATGAGTACAAGCAGTTAAAGCACATCATTTTAAAAACAAATAGGTCCCAGTTTATTTGAAATCTCTGAAAGGCTTATTTTTAGAGCTCAAGAATTTAAAAACCCTATTGGATTCAATTTATAGACATAACTCAGGTTTCAAAGTTTTTATCTACTTTCAGAGACACTAACCTGCTACCAGCTTCTAAAATACCTAACTGTGGGAGTTCTCACAGTGCTTAAATGATGGCTAATAATTTAGTCTTAAGGGGTCTGCAATGACAGTATTACAGTAAACCATCAATTTAGAATAATATTGATACAGCTAATTGAAAGATTAAAATTTAATCCTTTTAATGTTTTTATTTAATTATGCTACAAAGAAAACATCTTGCTTAAATAGTGAGTGCAAATTTCTGACATCCACTTCAAGCTGTCACAGTGATATGACTCAAGACTAAGGTAATAGGCATGACAAATACACAGACAACTAGACTTCTGCCAGAACATGCAAGTGCCAACAAAATCAATTACATTACAGAAGTACTTATCCAGTTGTAAAAAACCCACACTTACTTCTGCCAAACTTTTTCTCCTAGATGAACACTTTTATAATGAACACTAAGGTGATCTCTACGGCCAAAACATTTTCCACATTCCTCACACTGATGTGCTTTTTCACCTACAACGGCAAAAATAAATAAATTTTGGTTAAATCTTCTGGAGCTTATTATCTAAGAGTTGTTATTGTGAAATATACAGTAGATCAATGTTCACAAAGACAATCAAGCTCCTTCATACCTTAGTCAGAGGATTCTCTGTTACCAAAGAACAAAATTCAGGAAGGAGCTAGTTTCTATCAGAGTAAGGAATTTTGCCACTTGATATATGTGACTATTACTGACCATTTGTTGTTTCTACAAAGAAATTCATGCTCATGAGTTAAGCAACACTTCCCCAGACACCCACTGCATGAGAGGTACAAGTGAATAACTATGAAACTACTCTCATTATGACACAACATGTGGTATCCTTCAATAATTCAGGGCCTTTAAAAGAGAAGCTTATATAAACTTACCAATTATTTTCAGCTACTAATTTTTAGAACTTAAAATTACATCACATTATCTTTTTAATTATCCTGATTTACATAGTTACCTTTTTCTTTTATGCTGCTGTTTAAAAGTATCTTGATTCTTTTTAGTCATCTTGAGATCTTCCACAAAGTGGCAGAATATTTCTTCTCATGTAAGTAGGAGTGTGGACAGTCAAAGAATGTAACTTTCTAGAGGGGGGAAAAGCAAATAGAGTACAAAAGAGGATTTTTTGTTTGTTTGTTTTTTGTACTTGAGTTTTCAAAGATTTCTTTATTTTATAGCAGACAGTATGATTTCAAACACCAAAAAAGAAGCTGTTCAAAATAATGGCTCAAGAAGTTTAGACTCTGATCACTTTCATATTTTCATGCTATCTAGAAAGTATTTTGCCTCCTAGAAGGCCACACTCCCTTTGCAACCTGTTCTGAAAAAGTCCCTAGTGAAACTTTGCTCTTCCTATATATTTGATAACATTTCTGCTCTCAGTGAAACAGATTTTTTTTCTTCCTCCTGATCATCTTTATCTGGCTGTTCTCAGGGCTGACTCCATCCACCTTCCTTCCTTCCTTCATTCCTTCTTTCCCATAACAGAGACTTCAGAAACACTTCTTTGATGTTCTTACATTTAAGTGATCAGTGTACAAACTTTGGCAGAGACTCTGACAGCTTCTTCTGTGTTGTAGCAATAATGTTTCACACAATTGCTATTAAAAAAAAGAAATCTGAACTCATTAAAAAAATCCTCCTTTTTCACTTTTGCTTTTTTTTTTTTAATTATTTTTAAAGCAATTCACTGTTACATGTTTTTGACTGTCCCTCAGCTTTCTATGTTAACATGGAGGAAACATTTGGCTTTTAAACCTTGGAAACAGGTAAGATTAACCCTACTTTAGCAGACCTTAAAAATAGTGAAAGGAACTTTTATATGGCCTAAAACATTGCATGTACTGAAAAAGAAAAATCCATCATTAAGTTTTTATTTGATCTTATTGCAAAATAGTAATTTCAAAGCAAATTTTCAAAGAAAATTCCTACCTGAGTGTATTTTTTTGTGTTTTGTCAGATGGTCATGCCTAATAAATGTTTTCCCACATTCTTCACATTCATACCTCTTGTCATCATGGTGGACTCTCAGATGAAGTCTGCATATTTATAGTCATAAATATAACCATAAAATGCCATTTTGTTAACATAATCTGTACTGCTAATTCCATGCAAAAATACCAGAAAACACAGTCTTTAATGTTTCACACAAATAACAGGAAATAACTTTCAGTTGAGGTAAGCTTAAACTGCTCTTAGAAAGCAAGAGAGGACAGAGCTAAACTCTCATAGCTGATGTTAATGTAGTAGGACATTTTAGTCTTCTGCTTATTTTCTCTAACAAAAACAGAAACGTTTTAGATGTGCAATAAAGTCACTTTGATACAAGATTTGGATGAGATACTGCATTTAAACCACTAATGTATTATACATTAAATTCCTTCTTACAGATTATTAATGTATTTTCAATATTTAATCATTTTTAAAGCATTTACTGATGCTCTCAGAGTTGGAATCAATATGCATACCTTATGAAGAATTATGTTGACAACATGCATGCATATGCATTACCAAATAAGCAAGACATTGTAGCAGCTTATTTAATAAAAGCCTGTACCTGTAGGAGCTTCCATGACGAAAACTCTGTCCACAAATACTGCACAGATGAGGCTTCTCTCCACTGTGAATTCTCAGATGTTCTTTCAAAGTCGTCCTGGTCAGCAAAGGTAGTAAAACTTAATTTTAGGCAGCATCACTGCCACTTTAAAGTGAAACAGACTATCATTCTCTCAGTTTCTTTAATGCTGATGGATTATAATATATCAAAATAACCTCATCAATTTATTCAAATATATACATGTATACACACATTCAAAGGCAACTATTTACTGAACCAGATAGGTCTAGAAACAGTGTAAGCAAAGAAACAAAATATTGTCCCATCATACATTTGGTCAACATACATTAAAGAAAACATCAATTTTGACATTAATTTCTATGTAATAATGCCCTTGTCACTATATATGTATCTCTAAAAAAGAGCTTTAAAGTCAGACTTGAAGGAAATCGTGGATGTTAATTTAACTCGGCACACTGCTTATCTAAATACACTCATACATACATACACACACACACATTTGTAAGCATACTTTTACTATCACCTTTCCCATGCATAAAAAAAAAAAGTGCATGCAGGTGAAAATTCCTCTCAAGCAAAGGAATCAGACAGTAAAAATTACTGGCAATAGCTGGCAATTGTGTGAATTAAACAAAAGAGAAAATTCTTTGAAAACTGGAAAGCTTAAAAGATCTCCTTTATAGAGCAGTGCAAGACACCTGCACTGAAGCCATGTTAACAACTGTTTAACACTGAAATTTTTTCCCCCTTATATGTGTAGAATAGAAATGACAGGGGAGGGAGAAATCTTATTTCTCCAGCTTTTTCATATACTAGAAGTTATGATCTACCTTTTAGAGATTCAATTTTTCAAGGCACTAAATTAGCATTTTTTTTCTTCCATTTAGAGGAGCATCATCAAAGGTTGTACAGCATTATTCCATCTGCGATGAAACCATGTTTGCAGAAGTCCACTCTCCTGTCAGTCATTCTCACTAGTGTTCCTGATCTTCCTGTCCTCATCAGTATATTTACGAAAATATCTACAGCGGGAAACTCCCAAACAAATGAAAGATGTTCTTGAACAACACAGGAACACTAAATGAAGTGAATTAGAGGTAAGGCTTTCTTAATGTAGTTTCACCTCATAACTAAGTATCTACAGTTGTCACCCTTTATTTTAGATGTCACCAAAAAAATCACATGCTACCAGTCACTCTGATGCTCCCTTTTAATACACTACTCCTCTGAAACCAGCTCATTTGTGTTAAAAACTCAAAGCTAAAACATATTCAGAATCAAAGCATGCTAAATATTTCTCTGTTCTGCTGAAGTTCAAGTAGCCACACAGCTCCTTACCGTTCCCTAACAGATTTTCCACAGATGAAACATGTCCATTTTCTCTTTCCTCCATGAGTATATTCTATATGGCGTTTCAGATTTCCTGTATCATTAAACTGGCGGCCACAGATATCACAAGGAAAAGGCCCTACGAGGAGACAGACACACACACAGGAACATTAACTGTCAGTTAAACCAAACAAGATGCACAGACTGGTTAGTTGTGAAAACCCTGATCAATTCACAACACAAAAGGTTTCTCTAAGAAATTATTAATGTTTAATACAGTCAGTATACATTAATTAGATCTTGTGTAGTTTCTGCTCAGATAAGTTATTTCTAATACCTGGTATTTTGGCAAGTTTCATGATTGTAAAGCAAAAATTTAGAATCCATAGTCAAAAGCAATTAAGCCCACTTAGACTCTGATAAACCAAGTTCCCATTACTATCACCAATCGAGTTCCTATCCAGCAGAAATAATTAGTAGTAATGAAAAATTATTTGGAATACTTCAGCGTGAAAGAAAAAGGTCTTTGGAAAATTTCGGGAAGAATTTGACTCCATAGTTGAGGATCAATTGCATGCAAAAGAAATTAATGTTTTTAAAACAAAACTAACCTTAATTCTTCTTCCCACCAAAAATCTTGCATTTATTTAGGGACAATACAATGTTTCCAAAAGACAGCTGAACAAAAACAAAGCAAAATACAAAACAAGTCCCCCACAAAACTGAGAAAGAGAGAACTGTAAAATGAGGTGGGGTGGAAACCAGACTGATCAGGACATACAATGGTGGAAGAAGGTTTTACTTTAAATCTATTGTTTACATGTCAGAAGGAGGTTTCTATACCGAGATGGAATTTTTCTTGATGTTTCAGTCTTGCAAATCGGGATTTAAAGTGCTCTTCACAGTAGGTACACTTAAAGGGTTTATCCTGAGAGTGAAGGATCATATGCTCTTCTAAATGAGGTCGTCGAGTGAAAGATTTCTTACAAATCTACAATGATAAGACACTTTGTCAAAGTTACATCAGGTTTTTTTCTTATTCATGAACTCTCATAGTTTAGTTCATCTGCAGCAATGTAAGATTAAACGTGTATTCTAGAAAAGCATATTCTATCCCAACTTGTAAAGCCTTGCAGTCAACATCAAAAAATCTGTGTTCTGCATAAACCTGCATAGTGGACTGCACAATACAAATTAGGATGAGGATCCATGTCAGCCTAAATCTTACTGGCAACTCCTGCATACAGGTACATGTTGCACCCCCTCTTCTTTCTACTAACTCTAGCACTTACCAGACTCTTTTCCTAGGGTGTTCAACACAGCAAGTCAGCAGAAAATAAAGCAACAGAAAAAAACCCAAATAGCTTTGGTTTTCTTTTCGATGCTGAAACAGCTCTGTCAGATGGTGGTAAAAGCTGTTGTAGTATAAGGTACTGTAGAACTGGAGTCATAACTGTTCCTTTATTTTCTCTGGGAAATTCTCTGACAGTATGTATTAAAGAGAAGATGCCAACACCAGCAAAGAAATATGACTCAAAGTATATTTTAGAGATACAGAACTTTTGCAATGTTAAATATTATGTGAGCTTTTTAGTACTGTTTTCAGATTAATTAGAACCTACATGTATAAGAATTATTAGCAGTCATTAAAGGTAGCATGCAGTTCAGTTACAGAATTGAAACCAAGCTCAAATTTAGGCAGTTAAACTAGGTACTGCAATTTAACATCAGGGTCCTATACTTTAACATAAATCAACACGGTGCTCGCTGATTTCACTGTGAAACTGTTGTAATTATTTATAATAGCTGAACTGAGCACTACCTAACTCCCATACATTAAATCGTGCAATCCATTTCTCAGAGCACACCTAAATAACATTTTCTTAGTCTCAGGAACTCAAAAGAAACTTTGTTTAAAAACTCATTCATGTTAAATACAAGAAAATCCCATACCTGTAAAAAGTATAATAGCCTTCTTGCTTTTCTTTACTATTAATACTCTACTGTTTCTGTGAATTTGCTCATATTCCTCAAGGATTAAAGAATGGTCACCAGATCGTGGTGTTCACACATAACTACAGCATAAACCAACAACCTGAAGAAATCCTGCAGCTTACATCTGTGGCACCTCAGCCCTCAGAAGATACTAAACAACCTGAAAACAAAGTCACAGATTCTAAGAGTTCTGTTTATTCTCCCACTGCTACAAAAGCTAAAATCCTACCCCTGCTTGCAATTCAGGCCCCTTGTCAATGCACATGAGCAGTACAAGAGCAGCAGCTACTTTTATAAAGTTTCTATTTGACATAAAGTTTTCAAGAAAAAAAAAGAAAAAAAAGAAAAAAAGAGAAAACAAAACCAAACTCAAAGTTTACCAAATCACTTATCTGGTAAAGAGAACTTTCTGAGAAAATAACATCAATAACATTGCATGATTGATTCACACTATAAAAAGATATTTCTTATCTAGTAACAAACAGAATCTGTATGTTCATACAATATAACTTCATCAGGAAGATAACACCCTTTGGTCAATCATGTAACACCTGCAACCACGGTACCATCACCAGCAGAATAAACATTACAAGTTCCTACAGCTGATATCTCCCAACCTCCTACTATTAAGTGCAAGTTCACAAACAAAACAAGGTTAGTAATTATGTTATGGCATCTAATACTACAGACACAGAGAGGCATACAGCAGTTTGCATAAATAAAACAGCTGACCTAGAGGAAAAAAAAAGTAAATTGCTTCCCTTAATAAAAAATAACAAAACCCCACATTTGAAGCATTAATCATTATTTGGCAGCAGATGGAGAATGAAAGTTCTGCTGCAAGCTCCTTTTTACAGTAAATGTAGTTTCACACATACACCTCTCCTGGGGAAAATTCAAGGAAAGGATTCTATGATTTTACAACTAGAGATAAATTTAATACAAATTTACAACTCTGTTGATGTACACATCCAGCTAAATGATAAAGTCTTTCATATTCAACATTATTTTCCTCACTATTGAGAGAAAATACTCCCCAAAAAAGTATACTTTATGGTCAGTGTTTGATGTGCATAATTAATGGCAGAGCAAATATTCTATTTTTAAAATATTCATAACACTAAAGTCTAATAATCTGCAAGTTGATGTATTTTAACAACTGCAATAACTGATCCCATAAAAAAAGTTGCCTCCAACTATTTTAGAGTTCAGTTTTGTACATACAGTTTAAGTTCAACCTTTAAATCAACACATAAAGAGGAAATTTATACCATCACTTACGAGACTTACTGAGATTTCACAGAAACACATTCCATATTTTCACTTAAGCATTCAAGTCACAAAACATAGTATCTATATGAAAAAAACAATAGTACTTAAATTTACTTACATCACATTTCCAACCTTCACTCTTTGTCTTCTTGATAGAAAGAAATTCTTGCACATTCTCTGGATGAAACCTAAGAGAAAGACAGAAGCTGAAAGTAGTTATAACTTTCTATGATGAAGATCACTAAATATCCACTACTAAACTTTTGTCATATCTGTCATGAAAGTTGATCACCAAAGAGCAGAACAGAATACTGGTAATTAAACATTTCTAAAGGCACAACTAACTGGAAAGCAGTGGTCACTACAGACTCCTGCAGAATATCATATGGCAATTGGTAAGACAGAATACACTTTCAATTACAGTGCTTTATGGCTATTTACCGAGAAGAGAGTGGTACATAAATAGTAACTTCTAATTAGACCTGCATAAAACAAATTATCCACCTAAGAATCTTGCATGGAAATGGTTTATCCAACTATTATCATCAACAGTATAACATCAACATCTAAAAACAATGAATATATTTTATTCTTACTCCAAATTAAAAGCAACACACGTAATTAATACTGTTGTGTTCTAACTGACTGTGCTAGCTCATCTGAGCATTATAAAATGTATACCGAAAACCTATGACAGAACTCACACAAAACAGCTACCGCTACTTAGTCAGTCCCTATGGCAGAACAGTCAGTACTGGTAATCCCCATGTCCTTTGAAAAGATACACATTTAAAAAGCAGTTACAGAAATAATGCAGAATATGCCATATGCATACATACATTTCTGAAGAATATTTTTTTTTTTTATTCAGTTGAAAAGTGAAGATAAATGTGAGACGGATTTGCTCATACTTGCCTCTTCACGTGCTTCGCTAAAGTCTTTTTGCTTGCGTGCAGCTTATTGCAGTATGGACATTTGTGTTCCTTTTTATGAAAGTCTGTATCACTAGAGTGTTTCTTCCTGTGTACTGTCAGGTTGGACTTTGTCGAATAGCGCTGATGACATATATCACACTCAAAAGGCTTCTCGCCTGTGTGTACACGTGTGTGACTCTCATATTTGCCTGTACAATAATTTAAAAAAATAAATCTGTTAGCATAAACTGTAACAGTATCACCTACAATATACACATTTGTTGGTTTTTTCTCTATCATCTCGCAAATGTGGCCAAAATCTAAGTACCTTCCACATGCACCTAAAGATTTCTACCGGTTTACGCCACTTGAAACTGCAGTGATGACATGTGAGTTTGATCCAGGGTTCCTCCATACACTTCCATCTTAACTCAGATGAAGAATAAAAATAAAAGGGCCCTGTATTACTGCTAAATCTGTGCGAAAGTTATGAGTCCCTCTTGCTCAACCCTACAGCATATGCTGCTCTTAAGTACTGAAAGTTATACTACTACTCTTTCATTATACTCTTTCTAGAACAGGGAACAGCCTTGCAACAAACTGGTATTTTTAAGGTACCTTCAAACAATAAAACACTTGAATGAATGATATAGACCCTTGCAACTGAACTATATTTGAGATCCAAGATATTACCGTAAACAAAAATACTACTCTCTCATTTCTTTCACACTGCTTGTATTCCTTCTTCTGTTTGACAGGTTTTTTCCCCAAGGACAGAATTCTATCTTACAACTGAGGATCCATCTACCTCAAATGAATAGCAGGCTCTCTGCTTTGTAGTAGATAATTTTTTTTTTTCTCTGTAGAATACGCATCATACTTAGGGGAGTTAGATAAAGAAAAGAATCATTTATTTTCTAATTCCCATGAACTAAAGGAAGTCAATACCTTACATGACCATAATTCATCATTTATTTCAGCTGAAAGAGCATAAAAATTCTGGAGTACACTCATAATTTACTTTTAATGTGGGAAAGAAGGACAGGAAATCACTGGATGGGTCAAAACTGGAAATTTTACTTCTTAGATATCCCAAGTAACTATACACCTAGATTTGACTGCAATATAAATGATTCTAACAGAACAGATTAAGCTGACAAAGTATTACTTGGTGCTAACTACAGATCAGAAAAAACAAGCTAGAAGTCAGAGCGACCAAGTCCTAAACATCTACACATCATGTAGAACAGAAGAATTTAAAGAAGTTTGACAATGGTGCTGTTTTAGTACAGCAAGAATGACACCTTTGTTACTTAAAATTAATTTGGCAGAAAATACAGAATAGGTTTTAGACTTCATGCAAATTAGCATTTAATATCCTGCTATACTTCCCTTCTTTTTCAAGGCTGCTTTTACATACCATGCTAACAACCAGAATCCAGAGCAGTGAAAGAGAAGTAAATGTAGTATTTGCAGATTTTTCTAATAATGCACTCAGTTCATTTATTGAAACTATTCAGCACCACAAACAGAACAACTCAATACACTTGGAAAAATCTGCAGCACACTGAATGAGTGAGATGATTCACAAACTCCAATCTTCACTCTCTAGGACAGGGAAAAAGTTCACTTGCCCTACAAACAGCACCACCACACAGTAAAAAGGAAAGAGATCAAGGTAACTTACTCTTACCTATTCGATCAAATTTTTTGTCACACTTGGGGCACTGCAGTAGCTTTTTGCTACTGCTATGAATGATGACTGGAGCTAAACCTTCAGGAATATTTCCCACTGCATCAACTGCCTCAGAACCCTCTTCGGTATCATTCTGTTCTTTTTCGCTTTGTTCTTCAGACTCTGAATCTTCACCTGTCATTTCCTCTTCCTGTCCCTCTTCATCAGCATTGCATTCACTTCCACTGTCTTCAAATTCGCTTCTGTCAGATGTTTCCTTGTCAGAACTGACTTTATCCAAATTGCTGTCAGAGGCATCACCACTTTCATTGTCACTGTTATCAAATTTAGCTGGACATTTACGGTTTCTCGTAGAACGCCTAGTGGAAAAATCAGCCTTCTCAACCATTTTTAAGCCATGTTTTTTTTCCAGCGAACGGGATCTGTGGGCTTTAGCCAAATGATTTTCTAAGGACTTCTTGTAACAGAAACTTCGACCACAAAAAGTGCACTGATGACTATTTAATAGTTTACCTGTCAGTTCATTGAGTGTCTCTACTGGTGTAGGTGCATCCGTTACCACATCAGATGGTACATTAGAAACAGTTTCATTATTTAGTAACTTCACTGCATCTATGATATCTAAAAATTTTGCTGCTTCCAGCACTAGTGGAATTTCGTTTTTATATACAAAAAACTCAGAAGTGTAAAGAAACTCAAGCAAATGCTGAAAGACAGAATGAGTTACATGATCTAATGTGACAACATCGGTACTTGGATTTTTGCTCAAACAGGCATGAAAGTAACTACTCCCAACAGCCACTACAACCTTGTGAGCACTAAATTCTTTTCCTTCTACAATTATGAGCAAGTCACAAAATGATGGATGTTTCTGTCTATCGTCATTTAAGTATTTAAGTAGATTTTTGTTATACTGCAATGAGCTTAGGAGCTTTCTTTGTTCTGATGATGGTGAAAGTTCTTGGGAAGATTCCAACTGGTCTGAAGGAGCTATTTCTGCAGACTTTGAGACAATTTCTTGTGCACAGTCTACCACAAGAATTTGTTCTGAAGTATCTTTCTCATGGCCAAGATGAACCTTTTCTGTTAGATTTGCAGCGAGCCGTCTCCTTTTCTTCATTGCAGAAGCGCAACTTCAAAACCAGGAGCTTCATAGGTGATTGGCAAGAAATTCCTGTGAAGACAGTTCTGCTCCAGAACTTGAAAAAGTATGTAATGGTAATTTCATAATCTGCAAAAGAATTGCGATAAAATTTACTCCTGGCATTTAACCATAACTTCCTTTCTTTTATTAATGCTTTCCGTATTTCACTCTTAATCTACCCTGCATGCCTTAAGCTTTTATTAAATTACTAAAAACTCTTCACTTCCCATTTCAGGCCATGTCACAACGCTACTCGGAGCAAGAGAACGGACACTGCCTATTATTAGATCTCAAGAAGTGGCTGGGGTTGGTTTTGCTCGTCTCCTAGACACACACCGACTGTGAAACGCTCCAGGATGGGCGTACACTGTCGTTATTATTTCACCGAAGCGCATTCGCTTTCCGTCCAACCCCAAGGCAACGGGCTTTTCCCGCGGGCTCCCGTCCCCTTGGGCCAGCTCGGAGACCAGCCCGGCGCGGTCTTCCCCGCGCCTGTCACCGCCAAGTGTCAAGTCCGCGGCCGAGCTCCCCGCCTCCCTTGGCACGGCCCACGGACGGTGCCTTTGTCCCCGGGCCAGAAGACTCTCCGTGG
>WTSP01014371.1:39887-52985 GCA_025331215.1 Actenoides lindsayi | reverse complement strand
AGGGTGCTCAGAGCCCCGGCCAACCTCCCCTGCAGTGGTGCCAGGGATGGGGCAGCCACCACCTCTCTGGGCAACCTGGGACAGGCTCTCAACACCCTCAACATCAACAATCTCTTCCTTCTCTCCAGTCTAAATCTCCCTCTTTCAGTTTAAACCATCAGCCCTTGTCCTTTCCCAACAGGCCCTGCTCAAAAGTCTGTCCCCTTGAAGCACTGAAAGGCCACCAGAAGGTCTCCACAAAGCCTTCTCCTCTGCAGGCTGAACCCCCCCAGCTCTCCCAGTGACATAGGTACAGCCTTATCACCACCACTTCACCGTCTGTTTTTGTCAAAACCACAAGTTTGCAGCCCCAGCATGCCCTCTGCTCCATCCCACCAGCAACACTAAGGAAACGAGGAAGCCCTCTGTGCTCTTGAAAGCAAGAGCTTCCCTCATCTCCCACCTGCATCTCTCCCCCCACTGCTCTGCCTTTTCCATCCCAGCAGCGCTGGGGGCCAGGCAGCACAGCCCTGGTGCCAGCTATACACGTGCAGGGAGTACACGGGACCTGCGGACTCACTTGTTGCTCATCATCAGCACCTCCAGCTCCTTGACATTGTGGACCAGGAACTTCCTGAAGCCTGTGGGCAGCATGTGCTTTGTCTTCTTGTTGCTGCCATAGCCAATGTTGGGCATCAGGATCTGGCCCTTGAATCGCCGGCGAACTCTGTTATCGATGCCTCTCGGTTTGCGCCAGTTGCGCTGCAGAAACCAAGAAAAAATGTAATAGTCACAAAACGAGAGCAGCCTGCAAACACCTGCCCGGAGGGAACAGCTCTCGCCCGCACCGGTCCCCAGTCAGATCCAGCGTGCCCAGCTGAGGCAGCACGGCCACCGCTTGGCACTGACCCTGTGCCACAGCACCAGCCCACGGGCCACCACACCCCACTCTCCCAGAGTGCGCTTCCTAACGAGCCACGCGGGGTTTTACCTTGATCTTGACATAGCGATCAGACTGATGGCGGATGAACTTCTTGGTCCTCTTCTTGACGATTTTAGGTTTCACGAGAGGTCTGAGGGCAGGCATGGTGGCTACGGCAAACAGAACCGGGGTGAGAAGGGGAGCCCGGTGGCGGCGGTGATGCCGTGCTCGCCCGGAGACAGCGCGTGTAGCAGACTCTCTTCCGCTCGCTGGCCACGCGAGAGGCGAGCGAGGGAATGGGCATCACCTGCAGTGTCTCTGCCTCCCGCCTCCGAAGCTGGAAGAGCACCGAGAGCTCTCCAGATGCGATCCTGGGAGGGGACGCGTCGCTCACCCCCCTCCCACGACCCCCCCCCGTTATTCTCCCGCCCTTCCGGCTCCGACACACGGGGCGCTTGCAGCACGGACAGACAGACGGACAGCGGAGCCATTTCTGCTCTTCACTGTTAAAGTGACCGAGACACCCAACGCGAACCTCCCGCGGGTTCAGCTGCAACCGCCCCTCCGCTCAGCCCCCGCCGCCGGCACGGCCCGCTCGGCACTGACGCTAAACCTGGAGACTCTGGCTCGTTCTCTCGGGATCAGCTTCCCCGGAAACGAACCGCGCCGCCCCCGCGGGCCTTGCCCCGCCAGCCCCCGGCACCGAGAGCGCGGCCGGGGCTCCCCGCCGGACAGGCCACAGCGCTCCTCGGCCCGCGCACGGGAGCGCGCAGCCTCCGGGACCGGCCACGCCCCGGCCGCGGGGGGAAGACCCCGCAGGTGGGTGGCGGAGGGAAGGGGGTCGCGGCCCCGGGGACCCGATGGCGGCGGATGGAGCCGGATGGCAGCGGACGGGCACTCACCGGGAGCGCGATGGCGGCTTCCCCACAGGCCCCGCCGAGAGAGGGAGGCGGTCCCACGCGCAGGGCCTTATGGGATACTCGGGAGGTCCTGACAGGTCCGTGCGGCGCCGCGGCTGCGCAGAGCGGGCACCGGGCCCTCGCGAGGCAGCGCGAGACACCGGCCCGCCGCCGGGAGGTGCGGAAGAGCGGGTTCTGTCTGGCGGGGACGTCCCGAGCCAACGGATCGGCGATTCCCGCCGCCCTGAACCGCGCGTTCGATACGGCGCTGCCAGGACCTGCCTGGCGCCACTTCCGCCAGGCTGTGTTCAGGCGCCGCTTCCGCCAGTCCCTCTGGGCGGGCGGGCGCCACCTGGCGTCGCGGCGGCTCCCCCCGCCCGGCGCCTCTCCGGTGCCGGGGGCTCGGCGGCGGGAGCCCGGGAACGGCCGAGGCCGCGGGTGAGACGCCTCCGGGGCGGGCCCCGCCCCCGCCCCGCACTGTCCCCCTGAAGGAGCAGACGCGACAGAAAGCAGGGATTGGTTTATTAAAAAACACAGGAGCGCGACAGCCCCACACGCACCCACGGCCCGCGGGGCCTGGCCCCTGTCACTCAGCCGATGCTCAGCCTCTCCCGGTTCTCCCAGAGCCACGCGTGGTAAACGTTCAGCTTGTGGTCCTCCGGCTGCACCTGGGCACAGTGAACAGCAACCACTCAGCTGGGGAACACCACGCTGCGTGTGGGGGCGCTTCTGGGGGGCGTGAGGAGTGTGGGCAGCAGGGTGAGGGAGGTTCTCCTGTTCCTCTGCCCTGGGGAGGCCAGCTCTGGAGCGCTGTGTCCAGTGCTGGGCTTCCCAGTTCGAGAGAGACAAGGAGCTACTGGAGAGAGTCCAGCAGAGGCTTCAAAGGTGCTGAGGGGCTGGAGCATCTCTGTGCCCAGGACAGGCTGAGAGCCCTGGGGCTGTCCAGCTGGAGAAGAGCAGCCGGAGAGGACACCTGGGCAGTTACAGAGTTCCGAAGGGCGGCAGCACCCACCTCCTTCCACTCGTTGACACAGAAGATCCGGTATGAGTCGTTGCCGTACTTGCCGATGCCGTGCAGCTCGATAGGGTACCGCCACTGCTTGCTCAGGTACTCGCCTGCAGGGCAAGGCCAGAGCTCACCTGCTGGGCAAGCTCCTGGCCCTCTGCCACTGAACTCACCTCTGCTTTGCAACGTTTTATGTGGAAAACACAAGTTTTAGCCATTTCCTGGTGACAGTAGGTGGTGAATCCCGATGGGATACGTCTCAAACATGTCTTAAACAAACCAGGGTGAGTTTTAATTACATCTCTGAGCCCCTCAGAGCCCAGAGCGGAACACTTGTATTCCAAGTACAGAAAATATCAGAATCATGGAAAAATTCAGACTGGAAGGGCCTGCTGGAGGCCACCTGACACAGACCAGAGCCACCACATCACAGGCTGCGGAACACAAAGTCAGCCTTGCAGGCCTTCCAGTCTCTCTCCACTCAAAGGAGCCTCCTGGACAAAGGTCTCCAGCAGATCTCGTTGTGTTTCTGGTGTTTCACAGACTCACTCTGGTTGGAAAAGACCTTAAAGATCATTGAGTCCAACCATTCATTCTCAGCAGCTTTGCACGTGTTGAAGTGTCCCAGAGCTGTGTAAAATGAACCACCACTGATATTTGCCAAGCAGAATGCAAAGTACAGAGCCCTGTTTGAAAACAGCGCTGTTTGCCCCGACAGCGTAATTTAGATCCTTCCACATTCAGGAAAACCCACCTGAGAACTTGATGATAGTTTTGGCTCGGAGTTCATAGAGGCCGAGAGGTTTGAGCAGCTGGGACATTTCTTTCCAGTCTGCAGTCCTGGCTATCTCTGGAGAAGGATACTTCTTCAGGAACTCCCAGAGCACCGGAATGGCCATTTTACCTAGAGAGAGAAACCACCGCGGACGGTCGGCTGCGACAGTAACTCTCTTTTTCTATCTATGTACCTTTTTGAAGGGAGCTTCTTCAGAGGCAAGGGCTACACGTTAAAGATTCGGGGATGCTGACACAAGTTCTGACCCTGTAACACCACCCCAACATCTACACAACGTAAATTGTATCACTCTGTTTACCTGAAGTTTTATTGAGAAATATGGTTGCAATGAGAAGCTTCCACGGATCATGGAAAAGTGTTTCTTGGACCAGATTAAAAGGAGAACGTGGAGGAGTCCACTTTCTGAGGGCCTTCCTTCGCGGCGGGCTGGGAGCTGTACAGAGAAGCAATGCAAGTGAACATACTGGGCAGTAAAGGATGGATTTACCTACCTGAAAATATATTTTAAAAAAAGACCTTTTGAAGCAGATTCATCCCTGTGGACACTGTATGTGGCTGGAGCCACAGCAATTCCTACACACTGTGACAGAACTGCGGGGACTGTCCCTCCCCTGGCACAGGCTGCAGGAAGGGCTGAGGGTGCCGGTGAGCAGCCCCAAGCCCCAGGTCACAGCTCTTTCCTGAGGAGAGGCCCCTCCGGGAACCCCACACTCCTGTGTGCGTGCTGAGCGGTGGCCATGGGGACAGGGCTCACTCTGGCAGGGCAAACACCTCGGCAGCCAGAGGAGACCTTCCCCAGAGCCACCCACCCCAGCACTGCATGGCTGCTGAGGTGCCCGACACCGGACAGGATCCAAACCCCCGGGGTTTACACCAGGCTCAGACCAGCATGGGTGCGGTGAGCCGAGCTCTGACACCGTGCCCAGCCTGGAACTGGAGATTGTCCACCCCACCACTTGATCTTGAGCCACCCTGTTCCTCCCCCCGGAAAAAAGAGTTATTTCCCTAAAGAGTATTGTACCTTCTTTACTGTATTTGCTTGAAAAGTACGGACTTGTTTTCCTCCTATCCACTTGTGTTTGCAGGGTAGACTCTTCTGTAAAGAAATAACACTTTAGCATGAAAAAGAAAAAAGCCAAGTGTCTTGCTGCCACATTCCACACCCCATTTCCACTTCATGTTGTGATGGCCCTACAAGGGTTTCCTGCAGGTGTACGGAACACGAGTGCCCTTTAGACTCCCTCCAGTACCTCGACGCTGTGAAAAATCTTCAGACAAGGAACCGTTACTTTGCCAGTCTGGGGCAACAGTCTCAAACTACAACCAGGGATTAAACTCTGCCATGTGAAATGAGCCTAAAGGAGCCTTTTCTGTGAATCAAACTGACTGTGTGACAGCATTCAAAGAGTAACGAATGCTATTACATGACAGCGCACAGCAAATGAGGTCGGGAGAGGAAGTTCCAGTTGTGAATAAACCCCACAAAGCTAAACGCTGTTGGATAAAGGAATGAGAGAGATTCAGATGCAGAAGCAGCTTGACCTGAGCAGGAACACTGTGCTTGCACAGCAGAACCCCCTGCAGAACGTCAGGGGCACATTGCTCAAACCCACACACGTACCTGGTGGCACTTCCACTGCGGTGAAGCCTGTTCTGCCACGCGGCCGCAAGGCTTCGGCATCCGCTACGGAGTCAGGCTTCAAACCCCAGCTCCCCGGACTCCCTCGATCCGCCTCTTCCCCTGTTTTCAACCCACTGGTTTTCTCCTCGGATTCTGCACAAGATGTGTCATTAGGACCCCTCTGCACCCCCACCGGGCTCCGCAGCACCCGCGGTGAGCGAGCCGCCGCTGACCTTGGGCACCTGTCTGCCCGTGACCTGGAGCTGCTGGACACAGCCTTCCCCGCCTCCGAGGGGTCCGCCTTCCCATCGCCCCCGTCCTGACAGCCAGCGACACGCACGCCCCCCCTTCTGCAGAATTTCTTGCTCTGAACACCCTCAGTTTCCTGTTTTTGACACACTCTTCTCTGCCTTTTGTTCTGGCTGCTATCTCGATTCCTCTTTTCTGAGCTCTTTCCGCTTTTCTTACTCTGAACACTTTTGCCACCTGCCCCTTTTCTTTGGGACTTCAAACACTCCTCTGGGTTTACGCCTTCCACGACCAAGCCTTTGCTCTCCTGAGTGGACGTGACACTTTCCAGCAGCTCATTTCCAGTTCCATGCTCTGCACCGTTCCGTATGCCGAGGCTCTGCCCCGGGCTGTGACAATTCTCATTCTCCCAAACGGTTCCCGCAGCTTCTGTACTGTATCTTCTCCCCCTGGAACGGGCACCCCTCTGACAGGGGGCTGTGAAGTCAAAATCTTCTGCTCTTAGCGTCGTCTCCCCAGTTTTCCGGAGATACTCCGCAAGTGCACTTTTTGATCTTAGCTTATTTCCTTCAGGGCTGTGATGTGAAAGAACAGTGAATCAGAGGTGGACGACTTTCTCACTGTCTCACTCTGTACTTAAAAAACTGCTATAGTGTTTAAAAAAAAAGACAAAAACAGTTGAAAAGTTCCTGTGACTTGACCAGAAAAAGAGTTACAGATAATGCTACACAATGTCATGCACTTCCCCTCACAGACTCCCCGCACAGCACACACACGTCACACGCACGTGCAGGTGTGTGCTAATGGGAAGAAAGGCCCAGGGCATCCATTTCATAGACTGGTTTGGGTTGGAAGGAGTATTAAAGACCATCCAGTTCCAACCCGTCTGCCATGGGCAGGGACACCTCCCACTAGAGCTGCTCAGAGCCCCAGCCAGCCTGGGCTTGAACACATCCGGTGATGGAGCATCCACAGCTTCCCTGGGCAGCCTGTCCCAGTGTCTCAACACCCTGACAGCGCAGAGCTTCCTCCTTACCTCTAACCTAAATCCACTCTCTTCCCAACCGAACCCATCCCCCCTTGCCCCGTCGCTACAAGCCCCTATAAAAAGCCCCCCTCCAGCTTTCCAACGGCTCCCCCGGAACTGGACCCGCCGCTCCCGGCCTTACCTCACAAAATACACGTCGATCCTCCCCGCCGTCCTGCCCGACTGCCGCCGCTTCGCCACCTTCTGCCACCCGCCGGGGACGGCTCCAGGTTCGGCCCCCGGTCCCCTCGGGACAGCCGTCTCCGCCGCGGCGCCGGTGTCCCCGCCGCTGTGTCCGGGACGCTCCGCTGCCTCCCCCGCCGCCCCGTCTCGGCTGCCGCCCGGGAGGCTGCGCGGGGAAGGAGATGGCCGGTGGGGCCCTGCTGCCAGCGCGGGGGCTCCGGGGCGCGGCGGGTGGGCCCAGGCCCGGACCCCCACACGGCCCCGGGCCCGCCACCACCTCGCGGGCTTCACCTGCCGCCATCGCCATCGCCCCGCCGGCGAGTCCTGCGCTTCCTCCCCTCCCCTTTCCTTCCCGCTCCCCTCCGCTCCGCCGTCACCTACCCGCCGCCCCCCGCCGCTCCGGGCGCCGCCATCCTGGACGGCTGGATCACATGAGGCTGCGTGACGCCGTTCCCGCCTCCTGGCAGAGCGGGCACACGCGGTGCCCCCTGCCGTGCCGGCGGACCGGCCGCGCCCGACGCGCGTGCGCGTTGCCCGTGGCGCCGGCGGGGCGGCGGTAAACAAGCGGCGGAGGGGCCCTGGGGGCGGCCCGGCCCGGTTCGGCTCGGCCTGGCCCAGTTCGGCCCGGTTCGGTTCAGCCAGGCCCGGCTCGGCCCCGTCCCGCCCCGCCCGGGGGATGCGGGCCGCGCTCACCTGGCGCGACAAGGCCGAGCAGTGGTGAGCGGCCGGGGCAGCGCGTCCCGCTCCGCAGAGAGACGGCCCGGGAGGAGTTGCGGGGCAGGCCCGGGGAGCGGGAGCGGGTCCGGGTGCGGGTCCTGCGCTGAGCGGCCGTGCCCCGGGCAGCCGCTCTCCGTCCCGGTGGCCGCGGGCAGGAGCGGCCGGACTCCTGCGGCCTCCCGGCCCGGCCCGGCCCGGCCCGTCCCGCGGCGCCTTTCTGGGGCCGTTTGGGGTTTTTCGCTCTCGGCTGAACCGGGGCCGCGGCCCCCGCCGGTGCTGGCGGCTCTGCCTCAGGGCACCGCTGCCCAGCCCTCCCAGCCCTTGGGCAGTGGCCGGTGCCGGGGCTCCTTCCCGAGGCGGGGAGACCATCAGGGCTTCCTTCAGCTTGGGGGGTGTTCTGCGGAGTCAGATAGACTCTCCAGTATGCGATTAACAGTTACTGTTACGTGGCATCTCGGACGATAAAGGAAATAATATCTTCTGCCTTATAATACGGGGGTTTCTGTTTGTTTTTCTTCCTTAGTATTTATGATCTTGCATTCAAACCGGATGGGACTCAGTTGATAATTGCTGCTGGAAACAGGTTGCTGGTAGGGAAACCTTTTTTCCTCTTGCAGTTGCAGCTGTATGAATGTGATTTCTTCCACATTAACTTATGTATAGAACCTATCAAAAATCCTCTTATCTCTACCAGTCCAGCCTCATATATCTACATATATATTAATGTGTGCTAACTGTAAAGTGTTTTGAAGCTTTTTAATGTTTCTTACCAAGTTTTAAGCTCTTTTTCCAGAAGTAATGAGGTTTAATTTACTTGTGTCATCTCATCCTCTCACACCTCACCCGCTGGTTTGAAATCCATTAACCTGCATCCAAACTTAGCACAGCGGCACGGTATACAAATGCTGCGTTGTTAAAAGTTTCATGCAAATCTCCATAAAAAAGGGGAAAGAAACTCAATTTGATGTCCCTGCTTTGTGAAAAGCTTCAGCTAGAGCTTTTTGTGGTTCCCTGGGCCTGTTGCAGCCCCTCTGCAAAAGCAGCTCAGGAGCAGCTCCCGACAGTTCCTGCAGAGCTCTCAGGTGGGGTGGGTGTGGAAGCTGCAGGGGTGGAGGGAGGGACGGCAGTGATGTAGTTCAGAGCTGCAGGACAGCAAACTTTACTGTTTTCAGTGCTAGCAGAACGGTCTATGTAGTGATGATCCCTTCCAGTAATTTATTATGCTTAAACGTCTAATGTGGGGAGAGAAAGGAAACACTTGAAACAAGCTGGCAAAAATCAGCTGTTTGGAAATTTCTTTTGTGCGTGTAACTTTCTAACGCTGAGCCCTCTCTCACTGTGAGAAGCATTACGCTAAGGAAAGCTGCTTCTGCGCTTGAAAACATGTTGTCTTGCGAGGACTGTGTGCTATTCAGAAACAAAACACCAAAAAAAATGTGTAGTCTTGTTGGCCTTCAGTAAATTTATGCCTTAGTCCTCACTGGAAATTTTTTTTTAATGTATGGGGTTTTTTTGTTTGTATGTCTTTGTTCTTTCTCCCCTCTTTAAATAGGTCTATGATACTTCTGATGGAACCTTGATTCAGCCTTTGAAAGGACATAAGGACACTGTGTACTGTGTGGCTTATGCTAAAGACGGTAAATATCACTTGGAGGGCTTTGTTAGCCTGGTTTTAAAGTGCACATCTTGCAGTTCTTCTCTCGACTGATAAACAGAGGTCTGGGGTGGCTCAGTAGTGGTGGTTTGAACCTGTGTGTGTGTGAGGGTGGTATTTGGGTGGGGTTCTAGTGGCGACCTTGAGCAGCTGCACAAGTGCTACGTGCAGAAGTACCGTGTTTTTACGTGTAAGGCTACCTGTGAAACCAAGAGCTCCCCTCCCCTTCTGCTTCAGCTATGGCCAGGTTTGTGTCTGTGGGGTCAGGTGAGGAGCAGGCCTACCCCAGAGACCCGTCTCTAGTGCTGCTCCTGCCGCTGATTTTTATTCCCGTAGCTCCTCCATCCTGAAGCTCTTTGGCCCTTTGCATGTTACCGTGCTCCCTACAGACCGTACTCTGCTTCCAGTTGGGTCGTTGTCCCCGGCTCTCATTCTGCGGGGGCTTGCTGCCTGCGGGCCGGAGGCTTTCCCCTTGAGCACTGCCCCTTACGCTACAGGGGACAGGGGTGGAAATGTGCTGGCTTGCCCGCCACACCGCTGACATAAACCTGCAACCTGGGGCTGGCCGAGCTGGAAGCGCTGGCCGCTGGCTCGCGTCGCTGGGCTTCAGTGGAGCACTGAAGTGCTGTGGGGGGGACAAAATGACACCATCAGAGTTTCGCGTAGCTGGAGAAGCGCCAGGACATTGCAATGTTAGGCCCTTTATTGCTTGAGCCTTGTCAAATTTGAGAACTTCTTGCGCTGCCTTTGAGTATTTGGAGTGAAAGTGGTTCTTCTATGTGTGGGATTAAAATTATACTTTTAATTCCTAGGCAAACGTTTCGCATCTGGCTCGGCTGATAAAAGTGTGATAATTTGGACTTCAAAGTTAGAAGGAATTCTGAAATACACGTAAGTGATGCCTTTCAATTTTGTGCCTCACAAGAGCGGCTTTGATTATGCACTTCTGCTGTCTAAGGGTGTGTGCTGTTGGATTTGGAAGGCTGAGGTCGGAGAAGGTGCTGGTGGTAATAGGAGAGGGAAGAGAAGAACAGTCCAGGTAGCTGAATGAGGCAGCAAAGCAATTAAAGGCATGAAAGAGGGTGGGAAGTGTAGATAAATGTCTGAATTTAGAGGGCTGGCAGAGAACTGGGAAAAGTCTGTATGGGTCAGAACACAGTGAAACAGAATATGACTGGTCTTGTATAGTAAACAATACCACTCTGGGTCAAAGGCCCAATGAAGGGTAAGGTTTGGTACCATACACAGACGTGCTTGTTCTAGAATGTGGATATAACATTTAATTGTATTTCACAAACCATCATCTACATTGTATTTTAGCTAATCTCGATGAAATCCAGCAAATCCTGCCACTTGGATACAATTTTTTGTAACATTTATTACTGGTTTAGTTTACAGTAATTGCGGATTAATTTGACATAATATAAACTGAATTATTTCTGGCATCTGGCAAACCTTTCAGCTGCCTTGATGAAAGTCAGGGAAGGGGGCATTTAAGAATGACTTATTGACATATGATTGTAACTTCATTCCAGGCATAATGACTCTATCCAGTGTGTTTCGTACAATCCTCTTACCCATCAGCTGGCATCCTGCTCTTCCAGTGATTTCGGTATGTCTTCCTCCTCCACTGTTCCCATTAAGCCAGGAAATTCCATTAGAGTTGTGTAGCTAAGCTAACTACAGGTAGGTGCAGTTCTTCATGTCCAGAAGAGATAAGATACAAAGCTACCTAAAGTTAGGTAATATTAGGTTATTAATATTAATAAATTTAAGTGATTTAAATAAAAGTGATTATTTAAATCACTTAAACTCAGTTGGAAAGAAGCATGTAGTGAGGTGCCACAGGATAAAATGTACTACTTTGTTACTACAGTTTTTCTGTGGAGACACCCTCTGTGTTATTTAGATGGATCTTTTTTCCCCATGTACTGATAAACAATATGTATTTAAAAGGCCTTCTAGCAGTGGACGAGACATTGATCCCTCTGCAGTCCCAGCTGAGTTTTCTGATGATACTAGTTTCTAACCTGACACTGCTCAACGCTCCCTTGTAGTTTACTTCAGCTTTTTGTTTGCTTTATTCAAGGCTTATGGTCTCCTGAACAGAAGTCAGTCTCTAAACATAAAACCAGCAGTAAGATTACGTGCTGTAGGTAAGTTTTAAGGATTACCTGTGTCATTTAAGTTAGTTTCAATGCAAACCATTCACAAAAATACACAAGCTTATAGAAAAACAGCGGAGTAGTTGGCTGTGTGCAGAGGCTGTGCCCAGCAGAGTGAGACAGGCCCTCCCGCCTCGCTGCCTGCTGGGGTCTGTACCTCGTCCTGCCTCACCTTCTCGTTGGTGAAGCGCCCGAGGAGTGTTCGTGGTGCTCCCATAGGAATATGGCTGGTATTTGTCAAAGATCACAGAATCATAGAATGTTTTTGGTTGGAAGAGACCTTCAAGATCGTCCAGTCCAACCTTTGCCCCAACACTGCAAGCTCACCACTAAACCATGTCCCTGAGCACCAGGTCCACACGTCATTTAAATGCCCCCAGGGATGGTGACTCCACCACTGCCCTGGGAAGACCATCCCAATGTTTGATAACCCTTTTGGTGAAGAAATATTTCCTAATATCCAGCCTAAACCTCCCCTGGCGCAGCTTGCAGCCGTTCCCTCTGGTCCTGTCACACATCACCAGGGAGAAGAGGCTGTGCCCCTCCTCGCTCCAACCTCCTGTCAGGTAGTTGTAAAGAGTGATGAGGTCTCTCCTCAGCCTCCTCCATCCTAAACAACCCCAGATGATTTATTGTTTCTTGTGTAGTCTTCTCAGAGAGAGCTTCCCCCTCTGGCTTCTTTTTAATAGCAAAAGGGTTTGGGTTTTATTTGGTACTGTTCATAACTGAATTCTTCTGAAAGTACAAGAGGTGTCCTGCTCTTGAGTGAGTGTCTTAATTTCTCACTCCCTCTGTTCAGCCATCTTGGGCAATAAGAATAAAATTAAGTTAGAGCTAAAATAATGATAATTTTTCTTTGTAGAGCTGTTTGTCTCCTGTGTTGTTGGTATTTTCAGTTGGAGGAGACGTTACTGTGATGGGGAGCCTGAAGCCAGGGTACATTAATTTGTGTGAAGTCTTCCATCTAACTACAGTAGAAACAAGAATAGAAACCAGGCCTCCTCTGTCCCGCACCAATCAGTTTTATCTGATCAGCGTTCTAAATGTGGCTTTTAAACCAGTCTGGTCTGCTGCCAGCACTGTCATCCCCAAAAATGTATCTGCTACTTAGCACATGGTAGAAATATTGCAAGCAGATGATAGCTTTAATTTTTATTTTTATTTTTTTTTATTTCTCTGTATATTATAAAATATTCTTGCTGTAGTGCATGCTGTTGCCATAAATGTGGATTTAGATGCATAAACAAACTGTAGAATTACTGGCTACCTCCCAGAACTCCCTCTTAGAAGTATATTTCAATCTATCATCCCTATTTGAGTTTGCTGTACCATCCTACCTTCCTGCTGCTTGTTTTCAGTAGTTTGCTCTTCAGTATGTGTGTGTTTTATCAGCTGGACAAATGACGGCCAGTACCTCGCTCTGGGGATGTTCAACGGCGTCGTCAGCATACGGAATAAAAATGGTGATGAGAAAGTTAAAATAGAGCGTCCAGGGGGTGCTGCTTCTCCTATATGGTCAATTTGTTGGAATCCATCCAGGTAAATAATTTCATCCTCCTCTCTTTTTTTTTTTTTCATGCTGACTAGCTAATCCTTGGCTTATTGATTGCAGAAAGGCTTGACTTTTATCCCCGCTGAAACAGATTAATGCCATGTACATTACCTTTTTATAAGTGATTATGTATTGGGGTTTTGGATTTGCTGCCAATCTTTAATTAAATGGAGAAACTGGGAACAAGTTCCACCTAGAATCATAGAATCATGTAGGTTGGAAGAGACTTTTAAGATCGCTGAGTCCAACCCTTCCCCCAGCACTGCCAGGGCACCACTGACCCCTGTCCCTCAGCACCACAGCTTGGAAACCCCTCCAGGGATCACGG